>VZTD01000744.1:1622310-1698445 GCA_013397725.1 Rhagologus leucostigma | reverse complement strand
CCGGGGCTGGCCGCAGCGCAGCGCCGCTCTTCCCCCCCCGCCGGCCTCCCTCGCGGGGCTGGGGCTGGCCCCGTCCCCGGCGGCTCTAGCGCTCCGCCCGGCGCCCCCCGCCTGCCGCCCCCGGCCCCTCGGCTCTCCCTGCGCGGAGGGGACGGGTGCCAGCAGATAACATCACGGCCGCGCAGGGAGAGGGAGATTTATACGATCTCCCCGCCCCACGTGCTCGCCTCGCTGCGAAGTGACGTGGAGGGGCTGCGGGAGCGGAGGGCTCCGCGCCGCCGCCCGGCTATTTATTCCCCTCCGCGCCACCGGCGAGGGACTCGCCTCAGCCCGACCGCTGCCGAGGTGCCTCACCCTGGGGCGAGGAGAGGGGAGGCAGCCCGGAGCCGAGAAGAAAAACCAAGTCCTGCCAGGCTTTTATTTTATTTCTTTTTTAAATAAAGGTTTTAGTGCTTCTTGTACCTATTATTAAAGTAATTGGGCCAAATAGCACTCCGGCGGTAGAGGAAGAATAACACGCCTCTTGGACACCGCTCAGACGCGTTCCTGTTCAAGGCTGCGGGGCAGCTCTGCCCGCTGCTCTGTCACAGAACGCTCCTCGGCACTGCCCCTCAGTTTCACGTCCAAGTGTGTTTTAGGCTATTCTCGCTGCTCCCCGGACACCTTGGTAATCGGTACTACCGGCCAAGGAGGGAGAGACGACAGATGAGGAGGATTTGCTCTTTCGCCGAGGTCTCCTCTCCTGTCAGAAGCGTGCAAATACATCCTCATCTGCACTTGACAGAAACTCTCAAGCCCCAAATACTTTGGCTATGCCTGTAATTCAATTTTTCCGCTGCCTCTTTTGGCCACAAAAAACATCACAGGCTCCATCCATACCCTACTCTGCCCTAGAGAAATCACTCTACAGTCTACTAGGCATCCCTCAACTTAATGCCATAAAGCTTTTCCTTTACAGTTAATTTGTCACTGCTGTACATTAACTTCTAAAAGTGATCAAGTAGCCTTTTTCTTTACTCTCACCCATTTTAGCCCAACATTCCCTTCTGAATTAAGTTATCACAGGTTTTACTTGCCAGAAGTTTCCAATAACATCATCCTAAGTGGGGCAAGTGTTTCTGAAGAACCTCCACTTTATTTTCAGAGGTGAAGAAGGATGTAGAAGAGGTACTCAAAGGGCCACAGGGGTTCCCAAGAACAGCTCGGCCATTGCCAGTGGTATTACGGGTAAACACCCACAAGAGAAAGGAGGTTGCATGACTAGGACCTGGAAGCACACTGAGAATCATGTAAGACACAAACCAGCCAAACACCACAAAGACTTCCTCCAGCTAACCACACCTCAGGAACCATCTTCTTTGTGCAAAATTTTCAACTGTTTTCCAAAGCTGGAGAATGCCAGTCCCCCAATTAAATGCGAGTTTTTCCTTCCCAGCAAGGAAAAGTGCTTCCTGCGAGCAGCTGTGGCTGTGTGCTGGGGTGATGGAGGCACCCAGCAGCACGAAGCTGCCACATGCTGTTTGCCTTGGCAGGGCTCTGCTGCAGGGGAATCTTGCGCCAACACGGCCAGCTAACCTCGGGCTGCTGTGGGTACCAGGAATGATGACGCTGTCCGAGAGATGGAGGAGCTAAGAAAACATATTTTTGACAGGTAGGTGTACACACACAGACTCTGGAAGTAAACTTACTCTTCATTCTTTACCAGCATGTGGGTATGTACAGCCCTGCACACACAACCAAGATTGCATCCTCACGATGCAAGAGTTAATAGTGCTTTCCACTTGAATCCATGAATTCCTGCAAGGCCAGATTATATGTCTCTGCCACAACATCACTCTTTTACTGCCGTACATGTCAATGTCCTGCTCCTACTGACCTCAAAAACACAGCTGCAGTGTCAGGAATGGCAATGTTTCCAAAATTACTCAAATAAACAAACAAGCTCAACATGTAGACTCAGCTGGTTTCACTTCTGCAGCACACCTGTACAAAACCAAGGGGACAGTTCCTGGAGCTGTTACATCTCACAGCTCCACTGCTAGCCAGCTGAGGAATCAGCTCTGTTACCTGAGGTACCTCAACCGCAAATACTTCTAAAGAAAAGGGTTATTAAATTATTTCCTCCAAAAGCTACAGCTGAAACCATGAAGAAATTCCTTATACAGCAACTACGGCCCAGTAACACTTGGCTCTGCGTGCCACTCACCTCGAGGGCTTCAGAGCAGTGACTGGGACAGTGCTGGACACCCTCCTCATGCAGGGAACTTCCCACCCTCTCTCAGGATTCCTCTGCAGATACAACCCTCTGGGTTACAAAGTGTTTTGATCCTTGAAAGTTTATTATTGGTGGGAAAAAAACCCAAAAAACCATCCAACCCAAACTTTGCAGCGTCTTTCACAAACCCTGAAGCCTTAGGGATGCTCTGCTAGAGGCCGTCAATCCCCACATGTGCAGTGCCCAGCTGGCCAGGCTGCCGACGGAGCTGCAGGAGGTCCAAGCTCCGGAGAAGCCCTCCATGTGAGATGCCAGAGATCCAGCCAGGCTGACAGCAAACCAGTCTGACTAGATTGCGAAAGTTGCTGGGATTCTTTCCGATTTGACAATGATTCCTCCGTGTCTTTTAGACCATCTAGAAAAAAAAAAGATAATTAAGATAAATCTTGGGTTTGTTCTCATCTGAGAAAAACCCTTTACTTCTCTTCTGACCCTTTTAGTGTGACATAGGGTGTCAGGCTTACCCACGTGCATGTCTCCACTTTGCCTTAAGACTGCAACAAAGCTGGATTCCCCTTAAACTTCCCGATGTCACCATGGTGATGTTTTTGCCATGCAGAACTTCCCCGGCACACATACTCCATTCCAAAAGCCCTGGCCACTTGGGCTAAATCCCCAGCAGCTGCACAAGCCCACCACACAGCCTGAGCTGCTCCAGTTTGCTCCAGGAAGGGACACCTACCTGCTAGCCAAATCATTCAAATACACATCCACATTCATAAACATCAACTTTCCATTATGTAATCTAAATGGAAAATACCTGGAACATATACATCATGATAGACCTGATCTTATTTCTAAAATCTCCCCCCTGCACACTTAAGGAGGCTTTTTTGCCACAGAAATCCTGCAAACTAGACTCAAACAGGTGTCATTTTTACCTTGCTAAAGTGAGGAACACACAGAAGAGGCAATCAAAAATTGTCAGAAATAACAGAACCAAACTGCAGGACAAAGTGTTATATCATCAAAATTCAATTATAATATGACACAGCTTCTATATTCTACTGTTAATTTTCATGACTGATATATTATCCCAGTTATGGCTTTGTATTTTATCTTGCAAAGCTTTATAGTTTTTATTCATTCCAAATTAGCTGTTATTGAGGACTACCTGTTAGTTTCAAAAGCTGCTGGGATTATCAGACACTGAGGGTTAACTCACACTTATCTCTTCCCTGTGCCTCTATGAAATGGCCTTGTCCTGTGGGGCTGCTGTCAGTGGAAGCTTTGTAAGCCAAAAAGTGGGAATGGGCCCTTAGCGTACATACGGGGAAAGAACAGAACTTATCTGTTTTGGAGCTTTTAATTCAATACAATACTGTCTTTTTTATATATTCATTTTTTCTAATAAACAGTAACTGTTTATTAGAAAAACAGGGACACCTGGAAAGTTACTTCACTAAACGTAAAGGTTTCATGTTTCCTATTAAGTTAAAAATTACGTGGTCAGGATTTTACAATTTGTGGTTTCTTTTTAGATTGTTTTGGTTATACGCAAATGCGCTGTGCAAAATACAAAGGCAATAATCTTTCTAAAACTGCTGACGACCAGGTCATTAAGTAAGGTGGCTGGTCACATTTCATAAACTAAAGAACATTGTTGGAAGAGGAATAACTTTTAAAAGTTAAGAGGTGACTTTTGTAAATTCTCACACTGATGACGAGTGTAGGATGATTGCACAATTAATTCTTTGTGGCACGCAAAGAAATCTGCAGCCATAATTGCGGTCGTGTAGAATCTCAGTCGTTCTGATGCAGGGTGCTCGGGAAAAAAACTTTTGAATTCTCCTTTTTATAAAAATACACATATAAAGGTTCAACTCGGAGAGCCAAGGTGGCACCTAATAAAGGTGAGGCAAAGAGGAGATGACAAATAATGGAAAATTCTAATATATACTATAATAAAACCTTAGATTTTACTGTTTATTATCCTTAGTGAAGTAGAAGTCCATACCTCTGTGCTGCACATTTCATTAGTGTGCGCTGTAACGCCTGGGTGAATTTGAGAGCAAACCCTGCTGACCTTACTAACACAAGCAGCCCCACTGCCCCAGGATTGCATTTCACACAACCACAGCCCATTCCTGCAGCACTCATGTTCCAGAAGATAAAGGCTACTTTATAGAACATGCTGTTTGACACGCAAGACTGCTACCCATATATACATATGTAACTACTTGTCAAACTTGCAAATGTATGTTTCTGATATATATATCAAAGAGAGAATTTATTTGTGTGAACCAGAACTTATTTTACATATATATAGAACAAATGTAAAATATATAACAGGAATAAGAACTTTTATTTTTATATATATTTATAGACACACACACGTTTTTGTGTATTTATAAATATATGTATTCATACATACATATCTATATATATTTAAAAAATTCTCATTGCTACAAATAGATTTAATAATTTCAGGGGAAACAGTCACAAGAGTAATCAATGGGATCTGATCAAAAAAGCCATTCAGGTGTCATCTCTGTGAACTTATGGAATGGCATCATCTGCACCATCAAGTAAGAACACAAAGCTGTAATGTCCACACAGCAGTGTATAGCCTGTGTTTAAAACTGCACCTTAATAAAAGACATCGAGCATGCAATTAACCCCCAAAGAACTCTACCAAAGACCATGAAAAAAACCCCAAAACAACAGCACTGGAACTTTAGACAAGACACCTCAAGCCAGAATGACTCAAATCTGAAGGAAAGGGGAATGCTCAGGAAGTGCTGAGATGTTATGTTTGTCCCTTAGAATAATTCCCCACTCCCCCCCCCACCCAAAAAAAAAAAGGTCTTATGGGTAAGAGGAAAAAGGGGGGAAAGGAACATCACCATTTTACATGGCTTGGATTTTACAACTCCTAAAATAGCTTCTCTGCAGTAAAGTTGCACCCTGTCTCCACAGAGTACAGCCAGACATTAGGGGGTCTAGGGAAGCATCAATAGCCTAAAACCCCTATCCTACAAACATACACATTTCCCATAAAGGCTGCACACATCAGTGCTGCATCCAAAGTGGTTTCTGCCTCCAACAGCCAATTTCCATCTTTGAATCAGTTACAACTCAAGTCTTCATAAAAACTTTGTGTATGCCAGAGAAGTTGCCCCATGGTTACACCTCCTGGAGTTTGATCCCCTCATGTGCTTTCTCAAATCTGCTTGTCAGCCTTGAGGATGCCACAGTAATCTTCTCGGTATCATTCCAGTTTTAGTCTATGTGCCACTGAAAAAAAGGCCTTCCTTAATCCTAGCACCTGTGGTTTTAATCACCACAGGAAATCCTGTTTCCACTTAAGTCAGTAAGACTTAAATATCAGCAGGGGAAAGTGATCAGATTCACTAACTAAAAATAAAAATCATTAAAATAAGACAGAGAAATATAAGCTCAGTTGTTTATAAACCAGAGGGCCTTGACATCTACTTATAGCAAGCATGACAAAGTAAAGACAGTAGGGTAAAAGTCATCCCTTTAATCTCAAGGTTTGAACTTGTGACCTGCATCTCCTTCTCAGTATTACAGCTGTTGCCTTCTATTTCTGAACTGCATGGTGATGATTTGGGTTATACCTCATTAAGTAACACACAAATGATATCTGTAAATATTGTATTCCTAACAGAGCATCTGCTGGAGTTTATTCAACAAATTAAAATCATGTAACTCAAGTTAGAATGCGCACCCACATTGCACTGTTTAAGAAAAATACGCGTATAGGTTAATTGGCAGCAACTTCAAATATGGGCCAGCCAGTAATGCCATATTTAAATCATATTCTGCAGCTACAAAAACCATATAGGTCTGGGTCTGGCATCCTGACTTCTTCACAAGCTGCCTGTGCAGTTTGCACAGATGAAAAGCTCTAATAAGCTAGCATAGCTTCAGAAATGTTTTTTTCCTAATGGTTTTTAAGCAACGCATGTTCAAGAATATCCTAGAAAGCTTACAGAAAGCAATGCATTGTTTCATATTACCTCATGAAACAAAACCAAACCCACAACCAAACCAAACCAAACCTCATGCAGTACCAAGCTTTTGTGCTGAACTCACCAGATTAGTGCAGAGGTCTTTGCCTCTCAGCCTTGCACATTTTAAAACCCATTTTCAATGCCTGGCTACTGAAATCAATGAATGCAGTATTCCTGAATGGCTGATCAAACTACATCCCCCCAGCTTGGTGACTCCATCTAGAATTAGAACAGAAAGATCAGTTTCTGTGCTAGTAGTAATTTTGATCCATATCCAGATTATTTTAGGCTGGATCTTGAACAGGCCACCTCTGTGGAGTGGCAAAGGTGTTCAATATCTGCTTCTCCTGAATCAATGATCTTTCAGATGGGATTGCAATTAAAGTAACCTACTCCCCTGGTTTTAGCTGGGCTCTGTGGACCAGTCTCTAAACTTCCCCATCATGGATATAGACTGAGAGCTGAAATGCCTCCTCTCACAAATTCCAGTGTCATTTGAACATCCACCTTATCGACAGTTAAACTGGAGTGTAAAAATGCCTTCATATTGGCTGAATATGCGCATCAGACCCACTAGTGTCTCACATAAAGGACCTGAGTCCACAAACCCATCGCTGCAGTCTTATGAAATTAAAAGCAATTAATTCATCACGAGGCAGAGTCCAGCAATGTGCTTCAGCAGTAACTGAAGTGAATGACAATCGAAGACAATGTCTGTGTCTGGGGGGCACAATATTGACATAGAAAGATACTCATTTCCCTTCTTACTTAACTTTCATCTTCTTCATATAAAATGTGTTCCACTTTAATTCTAGGCAATGACATCAAAATTTAAAATATAAGAACACTCCAGCAGTTAAAAAAAAAATAAATGGAAAACTTAGCAGATGGAGAGAACAGCACTGGCAATCCTGGTCTGACCTGCTGGTTGCAGTGCTACAACATCAGAAAGGTGTTCAGCATCTTGCAAGGCCTGGCCAGTCCCTTTCTAACACAATCCACAAGAATGAATATCAATATATTATCCTCCCAGGCTGGATTAGTTTGATCAATGTTCATACTGGAAGTGTATTTATACTTGGGTCCACTACATTGTTTTGGCTGAGCAATGCGTCCTTAAATTGAGGATCTTGTCTGAAGGTTCTGAAAAATCTTCAGTCTTTTTCTGTTAATCATGAAGAGGCACTCACTTCACAATCTTATGAAGTCGTTTCTTAATTAATGAGTATTTCTTTCATAAGCATTTATCAAATTTCAGAAGGTACTGTCAAATACTTCACTCCCCTAAAAAAACCACCATATACAAAACCACACAGTTGTTACCTTTTGTACAAAACTACACTATTGCAGCAATATTGCACTACTGTGCAATATGAACCTCTTTTGAAACTCATTGGGCTTATAAGTGAGGATGCAGAGGTACCTCGTGGTGGAAAGGCCGACAATGTGTGTTTGATTGCCCTTCGCCTCCAAGCGGCCCTGCGAGGTGTGACTGTGAAGTTCCTATGGGCAGGTATATCAAAGGCTCAATTACCAACAGCTCAGGTACTCAGCTCTCCAGTGACAGTTTCCATTCAGCTGCCTGACCTCAGGCACCCTTCCTGAAACGGACACAGGCCAGTTCTTGTCCCTGGACAAGAAGGGTACATAGGGTACCCTAGGCAAAAGGCTGTTTCACTGCCCACAAAACTTGCAATTTATGGATCACTTAAAAACCAAAGAAAATCCTCTTGAGATAAACTGTACTCAACCTGAAAGTCAATGCAAAATCCACATAATCAAGAAAGCTTTTCACTATCTTGTTGCTTGAATCAAGCAACACTTGTAAGTTTTTCTATCTGAACAAGATGGGAATGCCCTCCTTTATCAGGATAGAAAAGCAAAGTTCAAAGCAACAGAGTGATTGAATAGCCAAGGGCTTTAAGTCACAATCTCCAAGATTATATTCATAATGCACTTTACAAAGGGCTCATAAATGGCTAGTGGAACCTTTAAGTACTTCAGATTTTAAAACTATGGCAAACAACCCTCTGTTACCTTCTACTTATGATCACACATGCCTACAACACATGATTTAAAGAACTATTAACAAAACATGAGCAGGTTTTATATTTAACCATTTCTAAATTACGCATGAAGCTTCTGATAAGAAGTGTAACCAGTTTATCTTGTAGGTGAACTGTTTCTATTAATTATTCAGCTACTTCTGAGAACACTATGTCTGTAAAAAATCCTAGTGGTATCAAAACCTCAATGCAAGTCTGATCCTGGTTAGCAGTTCACAATTAACACCACCACATTTACTGAAAACAGAGTTAAGAAAAACTAAGAAAATATTGTAAAATAATGCTCCAAAAGTTCATGCACTGGCATGAGAGAAAGGGCTATTGAACCAACTGAGGCACTGTTAAGGAATAATGCTTTTTATGAGTATTCCTAAAATCACCTTCAAAAGTTCCTCTTCTAAGCTGCTTGTGCTCATGAGTTCACATCCAAAAACTTGATGAAAGTGCCCTAATTCATTTAACAATTTCGAATCCAACAGGTTAAACACATGGATTTAAACAAAAATAAGTCATTCCAAGGGAAGAAGCATTACACAAACGCAAGGATCTTTGGCGTTGAAGATACTCAGTTTGACTGGAGTTTCATTTTCAACATGTCCCTTAAGACAGAAAATCAACTGAAAAGATCCATTTGAAAACTAATTGCTTTGTCTAAGTACCAGCCATTGCTACAAGTCTGAAAAAGATTGAGTAAGAAAAAGCCCTTATCTGCTAGATCACTTACAGAGGTGAAACACTGGAGGTTGACATGCTGCAAGAGGTTAGAAGCCACTGCTTTAGAACAGCAGTAAATGAAATCTACAGTCTTCCACCATCTGTTAATCAAGGACTTGTCTCCAGCATCCGAGGTCTTAAGACTCCCGAGTTTAACATCTTTTTTAGCACAAAGACCCAATCTCTGTAACATGATCCTGAGTCTCCACTACCTCCAAGCCTTCTCCTGGCCCTCTCATTCCTTACCTCAGCAAGTCTTGAAGAAATCATTGAGCAATTTGCAGGGATTGGAAGTGAACAACACTGATGACTGCTCTGTGTGTATATTAACTGTGCCAGGACTCATTTCATAAGAATGAGAAGTTTGTCATTTTCAGTTGTGCAGAGTGTTTTGTGCCAGATGACTTCTGCCTTCCTCCCTGGAGACAGCTACTGAGCCAGCTCCGAACAGATGCAGCTCTACAGACCACCTCTTCTGGAAGCTTCAGATAGTCAAAATACTTTTATGGCCTCCAAACAATTAATTTCTCTCTTTAAAACAAATCAGACAAAAAAGCCCTATCTTCATGAGAAAGCAGCTTCCAGCTCTTTTGTTCTGCTCAACTTGTGAACCCAGGAGAATCTGCCTCACAGCTGCAGAAGTGGTAGCTCTTCCCTCCAGGTTTTAGCAGCAAAGATGCTGTGGTACAGTGGCATCAGGCACAACAAGAATATTCCATCACCACTCCCAAAGTGTTTCCCTAACAGGAGGCTGAAGAAAAGCAGGGACAAGACAGTTATTTTTTTCCATAGGCCAACTCATGCTTTCCTTGCTGAAAAAAAAGTTAGCACAATTAATGTGAAGAGAAGTTAGACCACAGGACAAGAGACATGGGGAAGAGCTGACCCTGTGCCTTCTCTTATTAAACAAAACTCTTGCTTCGCGTGCAATCCATAGAATATTAAACTTTACATACTCTGGAATTGGCTTGAAGCCTAACAAAACTGGAACCACCCCATCCTCATTGGCTTTATATAGATAGGTACAGAAATATACAAAGTTGAGATGATTCATGCTCTCTGGAATGAAGGGCAGCAGCACAGCTTTGCTTGAGCAGAGATATTCATGGGAGCAGGAAAAACAGAGTGAGCACTCTGACTGCTGGGAAAAGCTGCTGAAGGTTGTTCTTGGTAGCTATTGAAGAGGAAGAACATTACTGAAAAACGGGGTAGGGCAGCTCAGAGAAGAGACTGGAAGGTGCCTGGGCCAAACAAGATCTTTTGAACTGCTAGTCAACAAAAACAAAACTTGTGAAATAAAGCAGCCTAAAATTAAAATACGTAGTTAGCAATTTTAGTAATTCTCGGAGCTTCTTGGCATATGGCACAAAAAAAGGACAAGGCAAAGACAAGGTACAGTATAAAATTTAAATAACTACTCCATATACACAAAATATAAGTATTATGCTTTTTAAAAGGCAAGAAATGCTCTCCACATATAGGCTATGCATTCTGAATGAAAAGGAAGCTCAAAATACCTTTAGCAATATTGATAGATTCCACATTTTTCTTAAACACACAAGAGACACTTCAGTGCTTTAATCAAAACACTATCCAAAAATGCACAAATAAACACCCAAGTATTCTAAAAGTATTTGGAAAGCATTCTGAAATTTTTAATAATCACCTCAGGATGCCGCAGTCCCTAAGAAAAACTTAGATTATTTTCCAGAAGTTTGATTATGGAAAGAAACTGCTGATACGAAACTAGAGAACAACTGTAGATTTAAGGGTGCTGATGTAATTTTTCCACAGAAAGCAGGAGAACTCTGTAGAAAGAAAGCAGTGTCAGGTTAGAATGTTATGCTGCTTCATAGACTCAGACCCCACTGCAGCACGTTTTTGCACTGCACTAATGAGATGGTGACTCTCACTGCACAGCTGTACAGATGTCGAGCCTTCAGAAGTCGGGATAACCATATGTCAAACTTCTGCGGTTTTGCCACTTGGTATTTTGGGTGTATGCCTTCATTTGTGATAATAAATATCAGGCCACAAACTAATGTCTCCTCAGATATCTAATATGTTGAACACTCAAAACAGCTTGAAAATCTAAACATTTCTGCTGTTAGCTTTGAGTTCCCCTCAAAGAATTATGCTACAATATATACCAGATGAATAGGCTAGGGATAAGAATGATTGCCAGTTGTTGGGATGGGTTTCTCTGCCACTTTGTACCTATATTTTTTATCCTGCAGTACACACAAAATCTTTGTTACACACAATGCCTTCGTTAGGAAAATCTAAATCCTACTGCATATTTCCATGCTGAAGACTGAAAATTTCAAAGTTGCTACTAATCGTATCTTGCCTATAAGCAGGTACAAAGAAAGGTTTGTATGTAAGGCATCTGTAACAGTACTATGTATTTTAAGTATCAATTAATAGGCCCCAAGGCTTTTTCTTCACATAGCAAACAGGGAAATGTGATAGCAAAGTTAAACAAATGACACAGCATCAGACAGTCAGTCTGGAACAGCAAAGGTAGCAGAATTCAACCCCAGCCTCTCATTTAGAACATCTTAATCACCACACAATTCCTTCTGCATGCATAGGCTTACATAAAATAGATTCTTATTATGTGTACTAGCTTCTGCACCTCTGCAACCAACAACTACTTGAGGAGAAATTGCTGTACCTTAAACAAAGCCAATTGTGTTACCCTGACAGATGACTTTCAAATTTGTTACTGTTATGGCACACACCTAAGAGGAAGGGCTCGTTTGACCCTTTGCAGACCAGAGGAATTAGCATTAGAGCTGACTAAACCCACAGGATGAATCTCGGAGCTCCAGCTCCTCACTGAAAAAGGCGAGAACACCACAGCTGTAAAATGAAACAACACTGAACACAATTTTATGTGGTATTGCTAGAAAAGCTCTCCCTCCCCAACGAAACCAATAGCAATGACTGTCCTTTCCTCTCCTACCAGACTTAGCTTATACAATCTCAGACTTGTAATGGAAAAACCATATATATACACATATATAAACACTAAACCAAATCAGTAGGGTCAAGTCTCTCTTTTTATAATTATGTTTCCAGAGTCGTCTCCAATCAAACTAATGCTCCAAGACCAGGACTATCACATTAATGGTTACTTTCCTTTATTATCTAGAGAACCTTTTCTGGCCGAAGTAGTAAAGGCCCTATAGGAGTCCGATAACTTTACAAGGTGACGGCATTTCTGTGTTTATTGTAAGCCATTTCTATTGCAAATTGCAACAACTTTTCAAAGTGCAACAGTGATTTGGAAATGCAGGCACACTAATACATCAATTGCCATGACTAATGTATAAACTTTTAATGACCTTGGCAAAATCTATCTTTCATTGGGCAAGTGCCACTATTTTGACTGTACAAAATGTTTTGGAAATATGTTGAAAATTATACTTGTTTTGGAAAATATTTCAGGATTTCAGTATAGCAAATGGAGCTATATTAAATAAAAGTTTGACATGGAGGAGAAAACACTCCAAGGTTGTGTAAGTCTTTTTTTTCTTTTAAAAGAGGTATCCTCCAAGTGTTGTACATTCACACCATGCTGACTTTTTATCCAAACAAACTTAAGAAGATAAAACAGTATCTTGAATGGTTTTCAGTTTCATTCAGTCACTGTCATCTTCTTGTTTCAGACCACCTCCTTTTTCACTGTTGCCCTCTCCATCGCTTTCCTTGTCCCAGTCCTTCATAGATGCTCCCATCATGAAGTCATCACGCAGTATATTCCATTCTGGCCCCTCTTCAGACTTCACTTCACCCTAAATGTTTGAGGCGAGGAGAAGAAAGAGCAGAGGAACATGAGATAAATTTGAAAGGCAGTAAAAGATGGAAGGTCTTCATGCAATCAAAGTAATACCTCCTACGATAGGCAGACCGAGGGCCAGGTCTTTGTGCAAACGGTACAGAAACACGCAGAACAACCAAAAATGACTTGATGCTAAAAAGCAAACTTGTTTTAACAAACCAATAAAAGAAATATGGAAAAAAACCCAATTATTCCTCATGGATGAAACAGTCAACCCTGGGCATGGCTTCCTTTATTAAAATCTTTCTTGGCAATCAGAATGGATTCATGATATCATTTATTAACCCCCAGGTGCTGCTTCATTAGAACACTTCTTGGCACATTTCTAAAACACAAATATGGAATTAATAAAGGCTTAAACCCCCACTCCCCCCCCAAATTAATATTTAACATATTCAGTGATACGTGAACCAAATCCCCTTTACGTGAATTATTACCTCACTACCTGGGCTTGTCATATGGTATAAAGCTGCCTCTAAAAGAAACAAAGTTGATCTACTCTTAGCAAGCCAACAACACCTTACTCCAAATTCCCTACCTCTTGGAAGTGGATAAACTCGAGGCCCACTACATGGACTGATGAATAATAAGGAAAAGGGCCGGGAGCGTAGTTTCAGGTTAGCACTGAAAACAGCGCCTGGTCGCAGTTCTCGGAGGTGACAGATCACGTTTGGGCAGTGCAACAGCCCCATCCTGTGGCAACACTTTCAAACAACAGCTTGAAGCTATGCCTACATCCTCACTGGAGGAAAACACCAAAAGCTGCTCAACGTACTGAGGAAGGATTTATTTCACTGGTTTATGCCTTAGCAGCAAAACACTTCTGAGGAACAACGAGGCTCAGTGTCCAGCAGGGAAGCAAAAAATTGTCCTACCAAAGTGGAATTAGGGGCACTGAAAGCACTCATTTAGTTCTGCGGGGTCTTTGAAACAAAGTTAACACTGGCACCCCAGGTAGGCTTTCCTCACTCCCCTGCTCCAAAGAAGGGACCTCAGCCGACTCACCCCGGTTTAGGTGACAACCACCTCCTGACAGGGTACACTGGGTGGGGTCACCTCTTACAGCATCCCCGGCAGACAAGATTTGCCTACTGGATGCAAAACCTGCAGCAAATGTATGATCACTATAGACATCTGTCCATGTCTCTTCTCTGTCCTGCATCTAGGAATGCGATACCACTGCACCTTTAAGCTGAAGCCTGTGGGAATCAATCTTTGGGATAGACCAGCATACAGAATTTGGTAGCAGGAGAAAAGAGAAATTAAGAATGCGGGTCCATTACTGTAAATAAAACATGTCCTTATCACACCATCAGAAGTTACCTGAGTGCAAAAAGTCTGAAAAACAAGGCATGTATTTTTAATAGGTAATCAAAGCAGAAATGCTACATGTGACTTCTCCTGCAGTTCTTCATGAAACACTGCCCTCCCAAAAATAGGATAACAAGTCTTAACACTTTCTTTCCCAGAAGGAATTTTCCAGGGCCCAGCTCAAAAAAAGAAAACTTCACAGCTGTTCCTCAAGATGTTTGCACTGGGTTTTGGTTTGGGGCTTGCTTTTGTGTCTTCACAGCTGCTCTCATTAATGGCTACTCCAATCCAACAATTCCCCTTTTCCCCAGGGTAGTGCCTCCTAACCACTTTCCACTCTTGCAGCAATTCGCTTCGAGTGCTACACCCAGTAAACTTAAAATCATCTCAGACAGGGCAATCGACTGCCTGGAATTAAAGAACTACAGATAAGGTAGGTCCCTAGGCAGACCTTAAAATATTCACATGGGAATAATCTGTATTATTACAATAGTGCAAACACAGGTATTTTGTTCTGGGATGCAAGGAGAGGGTAACTTTTTTTTCCTCCTTTTTTATTTTTGCAGTTGTTTTGTATGTTTACCTTTGCAGAGTAGAGAATAGTTTAAAAAAAATCACAAAAGTCACCAAGTTCTTTCTTTTTTAATCCCATATCTTTGATAAATCACTATTTGAACAGTCAAACTTAAGAGAGTTGAATCTGAAATACCTAAATGGAAACATCCTGTATTTCTTACAAAATGATCTACATTTTTTGTTTTCAATAACAAACCCAACAGAATTCCTTTTTTTCCCAGATGTGCAGAACAGAGATTTTTTTTTTTCTTCTTATTTTGTTTTGGTTATTAAACAGCACAGAAGGAGTAGATTATTATCCGCAATGACAGTGGCAGGCTCAGGGTTTGAAAAGCCCAATCCTCAAATTCATCACAAGCTGCTATTCAGCAACCATTAGCCCTTCTTTCTGGCTATGTCAAGTGAACAACAGGACAAAAGCAGGACCTTAACAAAAGAGGTATGCTGATCCTCCATAGCATTACCCATTATGTAAGGTACCACAAAGGCCTGAATAGAGTTTTACAAGCAGCCCAAAGCAGAAAGACAGAGGTAGCATGTTCGTGCCTCAAAGATGAAGATTAAATACTTGAAAGCAAATATTTAATCAATTTGAAGCAAGCTTCCAAGTGAAAAAATACGTTTAGTATCTTCATTCCTAACTCATTTACTACTCTATTTTCCTCTCAGAATAAAACTCTCCAAATCTACTGCATCACAAAACATTCCCAAAGTCTTAAGAAAATATGCAGCAAGACTATTTGTATAATTAACAATTAGTTCAACCGTAACATCACTTCCCAACTTGCTTTATGTAAGAATGTTAATACAATTGGGTTTTCAATGCCATAATCTAGTTTTATCTAAATAAAACAAAACTGATTCTTGGCACGTGGAAAATAAACCAGCTTTCAATCTACACAAATGCTTTTGAACTCCCAGTCAGCTGTTCATGCACATCTCACTACAACACTGAAGTCCCCTTTGAACATCCCCAAATGAAAACAAAGCAGGCTATATAAACAACAGAGTGTAACGCTACATAATGTGAATCCTTCAGTAAGGCAAGGAGTGAAAAATTCTCGTATTGCCTTTTTTCCTCTCCTCTTTTATGCACACATTGGAATGGGGTTTTCTTTGCCAGAAGGGTGTGGCAACCTATTTCAAAAGGTCTGAGAGGCAGCAATTAGTAAAACGCCTCAAGAGTCACTGGTGTTTTACTAATTGCTGGTGATGGACTTGTTACCACGAGCCGAAGTAAGGCAGACCAAAGCATGCACTGTGGTTGCTCAAGTGCTGATACTTACTTGTTGTGATGGACTCATAGTCCAGTTGAAAAGAGTTCATATAGATAAAAAAAAACCAAACACCTTGCCTACTTGCTAAGCTATCACAGCACTAGCTAAAGTCTCAAACAAGTAGGACTCTGTAGTGGGGACATACTTCCTGAACTAATTCTGCTTTGAAGACATACCCTCTAAAATCTGCACCAGGACAAGATGAACTGAAATTCTTCGCCAAGTCCTAATAAAACCACCAAACAAAGCTCCAAACTAAGCTCCAACAAAGCTTAGTTCTGTCACTTCAAACAAGCAGCTGTCCCTTGCAGGATCCAGGCACCTGGATGCTTTTAAAAGAATTGGTTTATGAAAGCCTCGTGGTAGCAACAGCAGCTATATGATCAAGTTAGAAATCTCCCTGGTTTTGTTCATTTCTTTACCACCACCAAAAACTGGAGCTACAGAATTTGCTCTTGGTAAATAACAAGACAGTATCTTCAACTGAGACCCGCCAAACTCAGCACTGGAGCTGTGGCAGACAGCGCTGACACCGAGGTGTGGGATCAATTCTCTCTGCCCCTTCTGAAGCAGGATACCTGCCAGAGCTTTTCAGAACCTTACGCTCAAGCAGACCAAAAACCACAGTGCTTACTGGTAAGTAATGGCATTAAAAGATACGCCTTGAAATCAGAGCACACAGACAAAAAAGACAGCATTTCACTCTACTGTCCACCAGCTCGTGTCACTTGAGCACACTCCAGCTTCTGCCTCTGCAAAGCAGCAAACACACCTACAGCACCGTGGAGATTCCCTGAGAGCCCGTGTCCAGAAGACAGGAACTCCAGGGTATTAACAAAGGAACGTTTTTCAGACCTAGGAATTACAATCAGCACACTGGACCCCCACGCCTTTGCTCTGTGTAAAAGATGAAATGCCAGAGCTTGCAGGGGCATCTCTCTTTACCATCACCCACAATAAACGTTTATTTGTACCTGTCAGGGAAGGAATTTCTAACATAAATATCTCTCAAGCAACAACTTTAAGCACTGAGAAAACAATTCTAACATGTCTAATTAATCTGAACTGCCTCCCCAGGTTCCTCTGTTTTGCTCAAGACAAACTTTTAAGACCTTGAGACACAGAGAAACTTTTGTCATGACAGAGAAGTTAAAAAGCCTAACTGCCAGAACACATTCTCACATACATCTGACAATTACCTTCCCTGCCAGCCTGCATCTTGCCCTGAATGACTGCTGCTATTCTGGTTCTCATCCCCACGCAAGTCAGTTTAAACTGAGCTCAAAAAACCCCAAACAAACAGCACTGAGGTGTGTTAAATCTCAATTTAAAATAATAGTAATAATACAACCCCCACTTGGCAGAAGAGGGGGAGGGAATGAAAAACAAAGAACACCAGCATAATCACTTATCCTAAGTTCATTTTCAGCAATATTTGAGCTCACAGGCTAAGAAAATAAATTTCTTTCAGGCTAAGAAGAAATTAAAAAAACTGCAGCCAAAGTATCTAAAGCAGAAATATAAGCAGAAAACAAAATGTAATGATTTTTAACAGAAAAATGATACTTGGGTTTGATCATTAGTGCTGCTTGCAACTTTATCTGATTTGAATTGCAGCAAGATCTTGACTCTAAGAAAGGTTCCTCTGTAAGCCTGATCCTAAACAGCCAAAAAAAACCCCCACAAATCTGCAAACTGAGAATACCACCTGTACCGCTATTATCTTGAACTTCTGAGCTGAATTCTCACAGAACTCACTCTGGGAAGCATTTTCAAGCTTGCAGAACATGTGAACTGCACAACAGAAACCTATTCTGCTGCAGTATAATTCTGCACAGTCGTTTATTCCTTAGGTTGAGAGTTATTCAATACCCATTTGCATCCTCTCTCTGAATGAGAAATTACAGCAGCTGAACTGAACTGCCCTGGTTTACTTGAAGTGACACCACACTGTGGGTATCAACAGTGGCACGGGGGATTTACTCAGATCACAACGTCTCTCATACACACCAGAATCTGCTCTGGCAATTCTAGTAAGTATATCTAAGAATGAAATTTTTTTACGGTGTGTTTTGAGACCTGCTGTTCCTGTTCAAACTTCTCTGAAAGTAACACACTGGAATTATTACTACAGGCACAACAAATACTGATTTTCCTTTTGAGCATAGCCAGAAGACCACCCAGAGCTTAACGACCTGCACAAGGAATCTCCCCATCCTCACATCCTCCTCTAGGGTTTACTACAACTGGGGATGTGTGAATGAGAAGGAATGCTTTGGGTTGGCATGCAGAGGCTTAAACAGGGCCCAGCTTAAGAGGGGTCAGAACTCAATTACAGAACTACTAAAAACAAGCATTAATCTGGGCCTAAGCAAAGAAAAAAATTCATAAGCAGCATTATTAAATGCTCAGTTGCAAAGAAGAATCTTAGAAAAAGCTTATGAGAGAACAGATTTCCTCAGCCTTGGTGCACCAGAAACCTCATAAAGTATTATTTCTGTCAGAAAAGCCAAAAAATATTTTAAGAATTCAAGCTTAACACAGGGCCCTTCTGCACACAGGACGCTCTGGAACTCCTCAGCCTGCGCTGTACTCCAGCCATCAACAGCAGCCATCTCAGAAACCCTTGTGCTGCACAAGGAATTCCACCGCATGTTGCTGCAAGACATGTTTGGCCATACTGGCATCAAGACTCCCTTCCCATGTTTTAATGAGTATGATGAATAGCATGGGCATGCTACACCAGGAGCTGCTCAGAGACAATAAAAACTCACCTGAAAACAAGACTCACCCAATGAAACAATCCTGTAGTTAAGTTACAACACAGGCATGAACTGTTACCTTTACCCATACCAGCAGTTCCCCTTGTGGAATACACTCCCTAATTTGTAACTTATGCTCTCTGAAATACAAGGCAAAATGACAATGTTGCAAATATGAAGTAATCACACCATCTTTCCAACTGCCAGGCCAAAACACTCCACTGACATAAGGAAGAAAGCAAAGGTCCACAAAGAAGCATTTTCAAGTAGGCACCAAGTAAACATTAGTTCAGAGAAGACTGCAAGTTATTAGAGAAGGTATCCGGAAAGATAGGAATAGATTAATACATTCCCTGTATGAGGTTGTCATGCAACATATCAGAGCAGAAAGTTTATGGACTCTTTCAATATGCCATCGCTCCTCATTTTCAGTCCTGCTGGTTTTTGTCTCCTGTAAGAACAAAACTCTTCATCATCCTCATCTATATGCTTCACATCTATACTTTCACATCTGCAATGCCTGTTTATGAGCTGTCATACTACTTGATTTTCATGACAGTGAAATTCCTGCCTACCAGACTGGCCATTCCTATGGCTGTATTCACCTGTTACTCCTAGCCTTTATTCAGAGGTAGAGAAATCTCTAAATTTATTTAGAGATTGTAAATCTCTACACAGCTTTCATGCTTCATGTACTTGGCACTGCACAGCATCAGCAACAATTAATGCTTGATATAAAGACCCACCAAGTACTGTGACTGAAAACAACACATGATCAAGACTTTCGTATTTAAAGCAATGTGTTACACTTTCATTGCTTATCAGACAAGAATCTGTATGGTAAATTATGGTAACCAAACTAGTTGAATCATAGTCCTGACTTGGAAAAGACAGTGCTGTCCATCAGAAAAAACAACTTTTCTTGCTAGCTAGTCATGAGTCTCGGGTCTGAGGCAAAATATTATTCACTTTATACCAAAAGCATACTGGATAATTACTAAGAACAATCTTATACGGACAACTCCTTACCAGCTTCCATAGTTACTACTAAAAGGAAGATAATGAACCAAGAATTCTTCTGTTTGGATGGGATTCAAAACGAAGGAATAAAGAACTTTTCTAGATATGCAGCATTTCAACCCTGAAATAAATGCCACACAACTTCTCACAAGTAATAAAATACTCTCCATTAGCTGGTCCTACATTTCTTAATGTGTATTTCCCACAGTAATGAAGACATGGTAGAGTCTAAAGATCAATCTAAGCATCACCTCAGATCCTCGTTACAAGTTGCACGGTTCCTGAACCACCAAGCTGTACCTGGAAAATACACAGATACAGCAAGAGTGCCTAGTAAAAAGCACGCAGTCAAGATTAAGGCCTGCACTGTGCTATCTCTCAGAAGTCACGTCCTCATGTTTTTTAACAGTCTGCTTTAGACAAACATTTTCCAGTCACAGCAGACTTTTCTCAGATGTCACCTATTCATGAAAGACACTTATGCACTATCTCAACTGGGTACCTAAAATTTTCCACAGGTTTTATAAAAGCTTGCCTGTTGGCCCAGTAAGGAAACATGCAGACCTGCAGCTCTTTGGAGTATTTCTGATTTTTTTTTAATAAATTATCAGCTTGCAAATTTTTGAATAATATGAATATCATTCAAATTATTTCCAACAAATGATGCTAAAATCATCCACTGTTTTTCATTATGATTCAGCAAGAGGCATAATGGAGTGAGTCCCAAAAGGTCGTCTCAAACAATAAAGGCTACAGTAATGACCATGTCCATCACTTCCAGCACTTAAGAAATCATCTCACAGAACAGCTGATGAGAAAGAAGTGGGGCTAGTAAAAAGGCCTCTTCTTCCTGACTCAGGATTTCCACTTACATTTGAGTCCCAGAAGAAGTGTAAGGATCCAAAAAACTTTGAGGTAAGAGGGTGAGGAAAAAAAAACCAAACCAGACCCCCACAAGGAACTAACCTTTGTGCAATTTTATTACTAAATATGAAATAATGACGTTTTCATGTCTGCTAAGCAGCTTGTCCGATTTAACCTCCCTACAGTCACTGCCCTTGCTTTTACTTAAATGGCTTCTGTGACATGTCCTAGAGGTCTCCAAATCCAAATTTCTCTGATTTTATATTCCTGTAATTTCCCCTCACACTGTCATGTGTGAGTGGCAACCCCATTAAGGAACAGACCACAGCCCTCAACACTCCCAGGCTGCTTTCTAAAAGCAGTTCAAACCTGATGAAGGAAGATGTAAACTGCCAATGATCCCAATCCCTTATCTTAAACATCTGGCTACCCTTTCTCTGCATTTCTGACCTTTCAGTCTTCTTCTATGCTTCTGTATGGGCTTTCCCAACAGCTGCAGGTGGAGAAGAAATGACACAGACCACCTGCAGAACACTGTCCAAAGTTCAGCAGAAAACCAAAGAGAGGTCAGACTTTTCCAAGAGGAAGTTTTAGCATAATTTGTAATACTACCAGGTTTTTTTTTTTTTAAAAAGTACATTTTCAAATTTTTCAGTACATTTCAGAAACACTCATTAAAAACTGGCCGGGATTTCCCATAGTACTGAAAAAAATGTACTGAACTCAGCCATTGCTGACCCTCTAACCATTGCAAGCTGGAAGCAGTTTGACCCACCACTCCTGAAGTCTATCTACCAAGATAAACAGATGAGTAGGTACCCACAGAGGTCATTTATAACACACATCTGCTAGTTCAACACTCTGGAAATCAGAACATTTTATACCTTAATAAAACTTCAGAGTAAAGGAATCACTTTTCAAGATAATTTCCAATAGCAAATGCTTAGATGGGGGAAACAAACTTATTCAGATAGACAGGCTCCACCCAAACCTTCTTAATTCCAGAGAACATTTTTCTATAAAACTTTATGAAATGTTTAGATGTATTTTTCTCTAAGTACACTGCCCTGCCTATAAGAGTTATGAACAAAGCCAAAAGTGGAGAGCTGCTTTCATAAGGCTTCCAACTTGATTTACCAGATAAAAGCCTAACAGGATTTGACTCTCTGTGCTTTGTATACTCACAGGAAGATCAAACGAAGATGTATGCCACAAGTTTTTCAAATGTGGTTGTTTTAGACATAGTTTTACTGAAAAAAAACCCTTGCAACATCTTCTGGGAAAACAGAACACCATCATAAGTATCCTGTGCAGTAATAAACAAGTATCAAGGCAAGTTACTCTCAAATATGACAGATAGAGCTGTCTCAGTATTGCCTGACATTTCAATCACAAGTCCCTGTTTATATTCACTTAGAAATTTGCCAAACTTGAACCGCTTTATGCTGAAGGATTTTGCAATGTTTCAAATAGAACCACTTCATTCCTTTTCACAGAAAGACAAACTTAAAATATTTTGTCTTCAGCTCCAAGGAGCAAAGAGACATTTTCTACAGGAACTCATTAAAACCTTGCACCATTCATTCTTTTTAAACTTAAAAATCAGTTAAGGATGTGTTTTGGAACTGGCAACGTATCTTTTGCTATCTCCATGAACATTTGCCTGGATCTGGACAAGTTATAAACATCTGCAAGACTGCTCTCCCCAAACCTCAGGTCATCACCTCAGTAGATGCAACAGGCATTTAGCATCCAAATTCTCTTAAGATATCTGTCCTCACTGATCACACACTATCTGCATCTTAGCAGACAGCATTAAGCTGAACTGTGAGTGACTCACGATGACAAACAGGGAACCAGCCTTGCTGTGTGAACAGCTGTCAGGGCTGCTCCTGCATTAGGCACAGGATGCCGGGCTCCATGCTTGGCCCTCAGCTGCAGGGGGAAAGAACCCGTTAGGAACACCGAACAGGAAGAGGATAAAAAAAGAGGTAGATGGGAACAAAGTGCACAATCACAGCCTTTTCCCATCCTGATTTCTGATCAAATATCTGAAAAAGAGGACAGAAAGGGATATCTAAGTATAAAACCACAGGAAAAAGGGGGACCCTAGTAAAATACGGCCCATCACATGACCCTTATTTGTCTTATCTGGAGTTGAATTTACAGTGCCAAGTTCTTGACATCAATCAAATTTACATATTTAAACACTGACAAATTTAAATTGACATTTAAATACTGATGAAGTCCTATATTCCCATGTTAACACAGATGTGCATTACCTGCTATGACAACAATCAGGGAACTGAGCTTGCAGATCTTAAAAACCCAACCCTGTGGATGACCCAAACTGTAAAAGTTAATACAACTTCTAAACAGATTTAAAGTAAAAATGTCACTATCAAACAACCTCTAATACTGCACCACCACCCTTTACCTTAAAGAACATAAGGAATATAGGATACAGCAAACTGGTGGCAAGCTGCACTGCATATATCCCCAAGGATATTCCTAAGAATACGGCATACAATTAGGTAGCCAGCAACTCTGCGGTACAAAACCAAAAAAACTTCATTAAAAGCATCAGCTCCAAACATATATGGGGTGACCTTCAAGAGAATGTACACTAAATTGGGAAAAACAGATACAAACACAGTATCCAAAAGAATCCAAACTAAAAGTTTTTGTGCATGTGATGGGAAGACATTTATTAAAACTGGGAGAATACATCTACTCTGGCTACAGCTGAACTAAATTAATACTTGGCTGCCCCCTCAAATCTGCTGGAATACATGCATGCCTGGTTACTCCTTCAATTAGGTCTGTAAAACCAGCACACAATGGCTGTAGTAATAAACTTCTGCTACTCTGCAATGCCATTATCACCTAAGGAAGTTTCCTTGAGATTAAAAGAGGTGTTGATACACCTTACCAGATTTCCAGAAGTCATCTCTGCCTTCATCCACACTTCAGAAATAATTTTCTAAGGGAGGCTGAAGCAACTGTTCAGACTATTGTCACTCCAAACAAGTACATGAATGAAAACGGTTTTTTCACCCCCCCTATTTCTACACTGTGGAAACAGTGGAAAAAAAGCAGACCATGCTGATAGCCAGTACTCATGAAGCTGCAAAAAAAGAAGGCAGCCACTCTCACAGTTTTCAAACTGATCTGACTTTTAAGCTGAAAAGCACAATTTATACCCCCATTTATCTTAAAAAATGAAAGCCCCCATGCCACTCTTTGTATCCCAGTAAGAACAGTGGTCAAAGTTGAAGCGGAGTACTCCTCCTGTCCTTGAACAATCTTCAAACTACTGCTTAAAATTAAAGTCTTATGAACAAAGAAAAATCTATAGTAAGCCTGACTCTAATCACTGTCCTTACAAATTGCTTACCAGATACTTTGAGAATTTATAAAATATGCTTGAGGTAGAAGGAACTTTTCTGGAAAAGCACTTTATTTTAAGGCCCATATGAGCAATAGCTGCTACGAAATAGCACTTGTGTTCTTCTCCACTCATCTTCCTTCCCATTGATAAATCATTTTAGAATAGGTACTATTTTGAGACCAACACAACAATTTTTTCCAGATGCCATCACAACACAGGAAGCAAATTGTACCTCCAGGTCATGAAGTCAGCCTAGCTTATAGAAAGATTACCATGCAGAATTCGGATCATGGTTACTGAAGTAGACCAGGAAATCCTGCTCTTACTTCCACCACTGAAATGCTCTGTAACAGATATGGTGTAAGAACACTTAAAAGTTAAAGCAAAATCATGCTGCAAAGGCCTAATTAAAAATGAAAGGTTCATGAATGCAGGTTATGCTTGTCATAAAGAGCATCTGTAACTTTCCTGCCAGTTGTTTACGTGTCACTAAAAAATGTTTTACCACACAGTAATGCTTTACAGGGAGCAGTACAAACAACAAGCGAAAAGTCAAGATGAAACTGTCACTGACGCACAGCAAGGGAGGAGAGCTGAGGCTGCTCTGAGAACGCTAACTCTGAATTTCCTTTTCTTACAATTAAGATTTCAAGACCTCATGTAGTTCACTACATCAGCCAGCATGTCTGTGCAACTCTAAGAGAACAGAAACTTCACTCAACCCTGGAAGCAAAGGTACTTCCCAAGAGCACCCAGAAATTTCTTAAGGACCTAAAGAAAACAGAAGATTCCCGCAAGGAATCCTTTACTGCCACTACCTACTTTTGTATTTATTCTATAGAAATAAAAATTACTTCAGCCTCCAGGCCTGAAAAAACAGCATCTCGATACGTACCCTTTCTAAATCTGTAGTTTAATTATGTTTCTTACAGTGGCTTACAGGTGGGAAGCTGGAAGATGCGACCAACACATACTGAAACGAAAAGCTGGTCTGTAAGGATTGTGTTGAACAAGACTGAAAGCTCTCATATCTGCCAGTAAAAGATTCCTAGAAAAACCCACCCCAAAACTTAAAAAAACCCCCACTTGAACACAAACAAGTGGGATTTTTAATTTTTTTTTTAGATTACTACATTTTTCTCCCACATTGCAAAGCTTCAGAGAAGGTGGTGAGGGGAGAGAAATTAGATGATCTTACCCAGAGGCAAGCATCATGCACAGTAACTTGGAAAAAAAACAGGAAAAAATATTACACAAGTCAGCTGGCTCAGCAAGGATTAAGAAATACCTTGATAAACAGCAAATGATATGAAAGGCAAAGCTTTTGGCTCCAGCTCAGAAGAGTAATTACTCCCAGCTGGGCACACAAAACTCCAAGAAGGGCTACAGTTTCACAAGAAGGGCACAGGAAAAACTTCACAGCCTTACAGTCTTTCCTTCATAGTTATGTTGGTAGGTATATGCCAAGCAACATTTAGGCCAATGGCTAAAAGTAAACAAGACTATGAACAATGTTCTAGTGGAGCACAGGTTACCTGTCCTTCCCAGGAATGCATGAAGCTGATGAAAATAGAGAACAAAATTTAAACAGTGGTCACGCTACTTTGAAATCATACTGCTGCAGATGGGCCTTTACAGAGCATTTAATTTCTTTTTTTCACACATAAATATACTTGGCTAAATAGTCAATCACAACAGAGCTTTGTAAGGGGTTTCTTCAACAACTCCTGACACTGGAAAGAAATCACCAAGCTTTCAAAAATACAAAGCAAATTTTGCATTCAAAAACTCCTACAGAGCAAGAAAACGCATTTGCCCACTCTCACAAACACAGTCAAGTCTCATGTCACAGCACAAGGCTTGAGTCAAAAAAGGTTTGCTTTCACTGGTAAAACTTTTTTCTGCTATTTTTCCTGCTGACTGCTTGTTTTATGTGGGTGGGGTAGTGTTTTTATTGTTCTGGACTGCCTTTTAATTGATGGCAGAGTGCCTGGATTTTGGGATTGGCATCTCTTCCGCTGCTTTTGCTGAGATAAATAAATGTTTTCCCCATCCCCCCTTTTTAAAAATGAAATACACTCTATACTCTCCACAGCTAAAAACAAACCCACAAAACAAACAAACAACAGCTTTCAGATGGCACAAACAATCTGCTGAACTCCTGCTGCAAGGAGTTTACTACCAAAAAGCCTCATCCAGGCTTCCTACCCTCTGAAACACCCTCAAAGACCAAGAAGCAGAGATACAACAGTGGAGGCCAGCAGAACTGTTCAGTGGCTAAATATTTGTGTAATTCTGAGAAGGAGACTGAAGAGCAGATTTTGGCTTCAACCTCAAGCATCAACAACTACCAGGAGGGGAGCCTGCTCAATGAGTAAGATATGTTCTCAAGAGAAAATAAGGCAGATCAAGAACAGCTTGAAAAGGAGTTTGGTTCAGTATTGAATGGAGAGTCACTGAGGCAAAGGCAACAAGGGAGAGAGGAAGGGGGGTGGTCTATCTAGGCAGACATGGCATTAAAAAACTCAACCAAAACCCCCGATCCCCATCTCAGCTTTTGTGCACAAGCAATGTGAAAGCAGCACCTACATTAATACTCAAACCCAACACTAACCAGCCAGCATCCAAAGCATCTCCAGAGGATGTGAATGGAAATATGCTGTTACTGATGCTGCCAAAATAAAACCTTACTTTTTTTAGTATAGAATCATTTGCAATCTGTGTTTTCTGACCTAGTAATTAAAAAATTGCCCTGCTACAATGTGTCACAAAAAAAAGGTCCTAGTTCTTGCTCAGCTATTGATTCACTGCTGACTACAATAGTAGTAGGCACTGCCATTGTTATGATATTCTGCTATTCCAAGGGGGGAAAAACAAACAAACAAACCAAAAAAGTAAAACCACACACATGCACATGCCCCCCCACACAAACAAGCAAGCTGGAATTATTTAAAGAGAAATAAAGTGTCAGCACCAAGCTAAATTGTTCTCATTATCCGAAGAATTTAAAAAATACTTTAATATTGCACTTGCATGAAAATTGTATGAGCACTCCATGCCAGGCAGTGTTTCAGCATGTTCCCCAAGTGCACACAAACAAAAAACATATGACAAACTGTTGTCTCCCAACTGATTAAAGTATTTCTTCCTGGCACAGAAAAGCACTTAGTTAACTGCAGTGTGTCTGGGCCAACTGCAGTATTCCACCCACTACCAAGCACAGAGTTCAAACCTGAGCACAAATACGCTTAAAAAACGTGCAGCTTCTGAAATACGAGAAAGAGTGTGTCTGAGCAACTTGTTTTCAACCCTGAGCTACTTGGTAAGCTGAAAGAACTGATGAAGAGTTGGACGAGTCCAACTACACTGTGTCTCAAACAAGTTTGGAAAAAGTGGAATGTATTTCTTTCCAAAACATCACAAGAGCAAGGAAGCCACATCAACCCAACACACACAGAGAATCAGGGACAGAAAAGCCTACATATAAGGTTTAATATGTCTCTGTTTCTTTCAGTTGTGGTATTCATCTTGTATGGCAAATCCTTCAGTTTCAGACACCATAATCACCCAAAGGAAGCGAGTTTGACATGACCAAACTGTGGGGACACACAAGTAGTACAGTCTAATACACTGTGTAAGATGAACAGCCTCTACGTCTTCAACAATTTCAAGAAGCTAACAATTATTGGCCAAATTCCAAATGTCACGACCCACCATAATCTAGCGGTTTGTTCCATGCCTGGTGCAAAATCCAAGGTAAAATCCAATGTTTCATAATCTTTTTTTAAACACACAGCTAAACCAAGTTATTTGCATAAAAGGCTTGATGTCTTACCAGAAGAGCTTCCAGTGTTTTGTACTTTGATAGTCAAAAGACAGGGAAAACAGGCTAAGAGCTACTTGCTCCCTTCCAGAAGCCTCAAAACATCCCAGCCATTTGGATCATGGGTTTATGAAGAGCAGGCACATTAACAGAGTCATTATACTGAGAAGGTACCTTGTACACATTTTTTTCTCACAGATGAAGCCTACCTGTTTATTTTTTGCGGCCTTTCCAGCAGGATTCTTGCCTCCTTTAGCACCCTCCATGTTTCTTAAAACATCGATGAAATCTCTCTTTGAAACAGAAGACATCAGTTTAGCACGCTTCCTCTCAGAGCTCCCAGCTTTCTTCACCTTCTCTTCCATTTTCTTCTGGTGCGTCCTGACAGCGTTGAATAATTGTACAACACCCCTGGGACAGGGAAAAAGACAACAAAGCAAATTTTTTAAACTCAAGTTCCTTTTACAGAAATGAACCCCCTACTAAAGCTAATCAGTGCAGATGCTGGACGGCTTCTAGCTCCCCAAAATGGTTACCTGGAACCTCAATTCTGTTAAGAAGTAACATTTACTACAACATAAAAGACTTTCAGTTTTCACTCCTCCTTCATACTTATTGCTATGAACCAGCAACAAACAAATCCACAAGTAACTATTCAGACTCTGAAGTAAGCCTGGTAACATGGCAATGAGTTCAGTTTCATCCCTGAGCATGTTTCATCCTTGGGAGCATGTTATTTGTCCTAAAATCAGTTATTACTCAGCAAAGTTTCTTAATGGCAGCTGAAGTAGGGGGATAAGGCAGAGGAATGAGTAAGGAGACAGACAGGCAGCACATCAACATGTTCAACTAGTTCTGTGACACCAAACCACCACAATGTGGAACAAGCAGCTGAACTTCACAGCCATGGATCTGGGGAATCCTCTGCAGAGAAGCAAAAAACCAGAACAGCAGAAACAAGTGTTCTGCATTTTTAAAGCATTAAATTAACAAAATGAAGGGATCCAAAAAAGCACTTCTGTTAAGCAAACATTAGATTCCCATCTAAATTTTTACTCTTTCATAAAGCTTCTGAAATCTTTTGTCGAACTTGATACTGTACAATGCAGACCTGTCTATAAATCTCTCGGCTCCTGCTAGTTACTTCTTAAGAGTTCAATCTGATTGGAAACAGATTACCTGCACAGGCCTTTTCCCCCTCTTTTTGATATACATATAGTTAAGGAAAGCATTCAGAGAAACTTTTACCTCGTGGCAATTCTCTGAAGATTTCTTTCTTTCTCTCGGTCTTTGACAACATCTGGCTTCACTCGGCACATCATTTCCCATTCCCGCTTTTTATCGAGCTGCATTATAAATATTGTTATGTGAAACAACATGGACATTTGAGAATGCAGCATGCTCTGACAGAGTATGCAGCAGGAGGAAAAAAAAAGTATCTGCGAAGTTCAGTTTGGTTGAAAGTAAAGGGAGCTCCAATATAAGGCTGGACAACAGGTCTGAGCAGGTCTCTTGCATTGACATAACAGGGGCCACACTCAAATCTCAGAGAGTCATCTGCTTTCAGCAACAAAAGTCTAGGAAAAAGATGCTTTCACACTGACAGCCATGAGCAAGGAAATTATTCAAAGACAGCCTTCAAATCTCAGACTTCACAAGCTGATCACAGAAAAACATAATGAAACCCTGGGTACATCAAAGCATGTCAGATTTTGAGCCTTGGGAATTTGACTTCCCCACACAAATTGATGCCGGTATACCTTTGTGACCAAAGTGACGCTCGGCAAAGGGTGCAACAGGCAGAACTCAAACACAGGAAAAGCACCAAGTGTCCATCAGGCAAGTCATGTGGACAATACTGGTTTTTGTCTTTTTTTTTTGGAGGCTCTCTGTTTCAAAACCAAACTGATCCACTTTTCCATTACCAGCAGACACAATACCACCAGCTTTGTTTCTGCTGCAATAGGAGACCACTGTATTTCATGACCTCTGCTTCAGGAGTAAAGTAGTGACATTTTTTCTTCCTCTCTGAACAATTTAACACTGTTTTAGGCCTGGTGATGTTCCATTAAATCTGTTTTATGCAAGAAGTCTCTAATGGAATTTCGGAGTCCTTATCTTTATAATTCCAGGCAGACTATTATGAATTTCTGAGTTTATGACCATGTTTTGGCCTTTGATCAAAAGAACTGTCCTATCTTACCTCTCATCAGCAAGAAATCAATGAAAGGCAAATTACTTTCAAGTTTTTCTAAAGTAAACAAGTCAGTTTGGGGACCTGTGGCCCCTCTCTGTTTTGCAGTATTCTCACATATTGACTGGATGAGAGCAGTTATTTAGGACAAACATAACTGGGCAGATACTGTACTGAAGCTCTCTGTATTTAAAAGGCAAGCCATGGCCCAACCACAGCATGTCCCAAACTGTCAGGTGAATAACCTGGTTATCCCACTGAAACAGAACTGGTAGGATGAGACACTAGAACTAGTAATGTATTTCTAGCCTGAAGGTAAATCAATCAGAGCCTAGAATTAAAAGTTCCACTGAAGGCACAAACAAATGACTTACTTGCCAACATGGTTTTGCTTTCTTCATACCAGTTTCAGAACCAGAAGCAATTTAGGGCACTGACACCCTAACAGAAAACTTCAATCAGGAAAATGATTGAGGGGAGCAAACAACAATGCACAACCACATCAATGATTACTGCAGTCTCAGCCCAGAGGCCTTGATTTTGGAAGTTGCAGCACAATTTAAATGAAAGCAGTTTTCTTCTCTTTCTCTCTCTCACTTTCTGTGGTAGAGAACTATTTCAATTTGTAATGCCAACAAAGTGGATTTCACCCCAAATTAACAACAGCAATGAGAAAACAAAGTTTAAAGCAGCTGCTTTCCCCCTCTCAACAACAAAAACACCTTAAGCTGACACACTGGAACACCCCTGCTGCCAAAGTTCAGCCTGCCTGATGACCCAGAAGAAGCAGTAAGAGAAAAAACCCAACACAGCATGACGACAAAGTAAAAAAAATTAAGCTACTCAAGATCACTGCAAAAAAGAGATTCCAAAACTGAGACAGCCTCAGCAGAGATTTGGGATGGTGCTCTGAGACTATTTTGCATGTAGCCCATCTGACAGTCATTGCACATGGAATACCACATCTTTTTCTCACCCTCATCTTCTTTTCTTGCCTTTCTTGTTTTTTTTTCTCTCTCTCCTTCTCCAGAGTTTTATTCTTGGCCAAGATGGTGGACTTATTCTGTGGGATCTTTTTGTTGAGCACTTTTGCCATGGCATCTGCCCAGCCTGAACTTGGGCCATCTTTGGAGCTTGTTGCCTCTTCAGCCACATGGCCAGGGGCAGCTGCTTCATCTTCATCATCACCATCCACAGCTTCACCTCCTGAAGAATAGCTGTCTTCTGGAAGTTCTGAGCTTAACTCAGAACCTAAGGATAAAAAAAAAAAAAGAAAAGCAAAAAAAACCAATCAGGAATTGTTTCTAGTAAGAATCATTCACTAGTGCCATTTGCTCCATATGTAAATATTAACCAGGTTCAGGGTCATGTATTACTGTACATGTACTGGTACAATTAATTCCTCAAGCAGGCACACACCGTTATAATGAATTTGTTAGAAATTATGCAGTGCAAGTGCTTGCTCATCTCAGTGATGATTTAAACTGACAGAAAGAGGCTGGGCAAAAGGAAAAAGGCAGCCTTGGATATTTATTATTAGATTATTAAATAATTTTATGTTTAGGGCTGGTAACTGTGGGGGGAAAAACCGTCTATTTTCCAGCGAAAAAAGTGTAACTTATAAATGCCTATACACACCAATATGTATGTATCTATCTACACACTCACAGACAAACTGCAACAGTGACATCTGGTGTTTGAGTGCAAACAGCCACAGGGATTACAGTGAAGCTGGGGGACATTTCTTACATGAAAGCAAAACCTGCTCAGAGAGAACACTGCCAGCAAAAATACAATTACCTAAGCATAATGAACCCAGGAGAGACTGCTTTGTGAAATACAGAATCAAGACAGTCGTCAGGCCACTCAAAAGAAACCAGAGGCACTGAGCTTTTCTGGGATAAGTAACTGCTCAAGTTACACAAATAAAACACCCTCAAAGTCAAGTTTCCTTACCCCTATGAGTCCTTGAAAACAAAAAAAGAACTGAAGTTACAATACCAAAGTTTGGAATTAAGCAACATCAAGACGCCTGAAAAGAGCCAAATTGATGGCACAACAAGCTCATTAAGAACCCGTCCTCACTACTCTGTTCAGTGGGCCAAACTGCAAAAATGAAAGTCTTTAACAGTGCAGATGGTCAACTAGAATGAAATGGGCTGCAGGTTTAGGGTGTGCTAAAATATGTTTGGTTATTTCACTTCACCACATAATCAAGAGCAGAGCATACACAGGTCCTGCCACCATTAACTACTATTGCCCTAGTATTTGTGCCACATGCAATTTTAAATTAATTATCTTATCTACAACTTTCAAGGCTGCAAAATCAAGTGCTGGACAGAAGGAGACTGGTTCCTGACCCCACCCAGTCCCACCAGCAAGGGACCAATTCCCTAGCAGCTCACTCACTTTCATCCATCTACCACTCTCACACTACTGAAAAAAGAAAATTTAAATTTAAAACCACGGTACTACTGAGCCAAGTGCTTTACTTTGTAAGCACTCCTATATCCCATGAACTACCTTTATCAACCAAACCATTAAGAGAATGAAGCCAGGAGTGCTTCACAAGATCTGTTCTCCATAAAATCATGCAGAGAGCCATTAATGATACTCCTCATTAATCAACTGTCTATTTAATTACTTAGCAAACATACACACTCTGTTGCCACACTAATTCATTTTTCTGCGTTCTCCATGTGCCTGTTTAAACCAGGAAAAAACCTAACAAACAATATAGCAGCAAAACAGTGGCACTGACCAATTTAAAACAAAGCCTCTAATGCCCAGGCATGTTTAGAGGCTTGGAGAGCATTTAGTTATCCTGATGGAAAGAAGCAAGAGTCTATGGTTACAAAACAAACGCGGGAAAGAAATAATTACTGAATAACTGGTCATTATCTGTATCAATATGACTTTTACTACCACCAAGCTGAACACAGTCTTGTGTCACGCTCCACTCAAGACAAATTATGGGGTTTTTTTCCAACAGTCCTTACTACAAATTGGAAATTTAGAAGTGGCAAATTTTCTCAACACATTCAGTAACTACTTAAAGACATCCTTTTAGATATTTGTATCCACATGCTGAGTTTCAAATAAAAACTAAATTCAAACCATTGCCTGTGAAGAAGGAGGTGCATCACCACATCCTGGCTCCTACACATAAAACAACGTCAAGTTTTCACCCCTGGGCCTTGTCCATGCTAGGATACTGCTATTTAGCTTTTAAACAAGGAATCAAACCCTGCTTGTGACTTCTTTTACACACAAAAAAGCTAACAACTACCAAAAGTCCAAACCAGAATCCCCCACACTGCTTAGGACCAAGTTTTGCAGCTAGCCATAAAAAACAGATCAGACTTATAGAAAGGAAATTTGCAAAAGCATGTATTAGTTTCCTATACATAATATTTTCTGCCACTAAAATAGGATAGTGCTGGATAATACCAACAACATTTTGCTTTCACCAATTACAGAAAGATTAACAAGGTTCCCACTACCAACCATAACTTATTCTTTAATACATCAGAGTATCAGTCAACAACACGAGATAAAGCAGAGGTATTTCACAGCAATTTAAACCAGATTAACTCCATCAGAAGTAGGGCCTGGGGCTCTATTCTGAATTGAAAAGACTGATGTTTGCCATTGATTTAATATAAGAAGTTCTAACTGGTTTTGTGTGTGTGAAATACACATACACACCTCTGTACTTTACTCTTTTAAACTTTGTCAGTGATCAAGGTGCAGACACACAGCTAAAATACAGCAAACATTCAGCAATGAGCTGTGAAAGAAGCTCCCACACAAAGTTTCCCCTCGGGTTCAGTTTTGACGCTCAAACCAAATAGAACCAATGGGAGCTACAGCTCCGAACGGCCACAACCTTGATTCCTCCCGGAATAAAGGAAAAAAAAAAAAAAAAGAAATCCAGTTACAGGACATAATTAAGAAGTGATCACAACTAGTTAGGTACACCCTCACAACACGCAAAGAGGCGAGAACGAGTGGAGAACCGTGCGTTAAGGGTAAATCACTGGAACGAGTGTCCCAGGGGTTTCCTTCGAAGAGAAGCAGATCCCGGTCTCGCACAGACACGGAACTCGTGCCGCTCTGCACTGTCATTCCCCCCTCTACCAAGAAAGAGGGCAGCGAAAGCTGTTTTGGTGGGCCTAGGGAATTAAGGAGCTGCTGTCGGTACCCCCCGGGCTGAGTGGAGAAAAGCCCAAAGCACCAGCCAGGGCGGGACCAACCACAGCACCAGGCACCGCGGGAATGCCACCCACGGGACACGCCACTGGGAAGCGGCCTCAGCAGTTGGCCTGGCCGGGGCCTGAGCTCTCGCTCCCCGCGCCGACCGGCGCCGGCCCTCGGTCCAGGGTCCGGAGCGGGGGGGATGAAGGTCCACAGACCCAGCGGCGGGTTCGGACGGGGCAGACAGGAAAGGCCCCCAAGGTCAGAGATGGGCCGCAGCGGCGGACGGAGAGGCTTCAGAAGACGACAGGGCCCCACCCCGCTCCCGTTACCGCTGTCCGTGTCCGTGTCCGTGTCCGCGGCCCCGCGCCCACGTGGGCGCGCCACGGCCGCCGCCATCTTCCTCAAGGTCCACCCAATACCGCGCTCCGGCCCAGCCCCCGCGCCACCAACCTTCGTTCCGGCTCCAAAGGTTCCGGGGCGGGGGTGGCGCAGCGGGGCGGAGGGAGCTGCGGGGTCAGGGGCCGGGCTGAAATGGGCCCGTAAATAAAGCAAACAGGGCTGCTCCGGCTCCTCCTGCCACCCAGGCCCTGGCTGCTGCTCCGTCCAGCCGCGGACAGAGCCTTCGGCTGTTCCAGCCTTCGGAGGCGCCGTCGTGGGGTCGCCCACACCCGGGTCTCGATCGTGGCCTCCTGGGGCTCCCTGTGCCGGGAAAGCTGCGCTCACCCGGAGCACGGAGAGTACCCTGGGAAGAGCTCCAACACCGCAAAACTCAGGCTGGGTTCGCTTCCACCCTGGGGAGCTGCTGAGGATGGACATGGCAACAATAAAAATAAATTAATGCTGTATATATGTAGGGTGCCTGGTGCGAAGAGGAGTTTGAAGGCTCTGCAGTGCAGGTGTCCCGAGAAAACTTAGCCACGCTTTCAAACATTGCTTTAAGGCCCAGAAGGAGGGGCCGTAAATGTTTGCAAACTCCAGTTGATGTACTGAAATCCCTTTCTGTAGTGGTGGTATTTGTTGATAGCATTGGCTGGTCAGAAGAGCAGACTATCCACCATGTGTAGGAAAACAACGTTTCTCCTGCCTTAGGTGAGAGAAATCTTAGTAACACTAATTTTCTGTCACTTCACAACCAGTAAACAGACCCGCAGATTTTAAGGCCAGATTGTAACACTACCAGTCATCCATTTACTTGGTTTGATGTATCTATAAGAAGCACATCCTGAAAACAGCATTGCCTGAACTTTAAAATTACCAGGACTTTAAAAGAAGCAAATCTTTGGCAACTTCTTACATAAAAGCGCTCTAAACTAGAGAAACCAAAATTAGTTGTCAAGAACTGCTGTTCTTCTATCAATAAGGTGTGCTGGGGGGGGCAGAAGCTCCAGGATTCCTTTGAGCCCCAAAGTAGTGCCGTAGAAATAACCACAGACACTGCCGAGGACATCTGTAGATACGAGTATAGCTAGTAAAAGGGGGGAAATGTTACATATAATGTAGTCTTCAGTATTTTGCAGGTTTTAAAATCTCTAAAAAGTTGTTTTTATTTCTACATCCTGTATTTTTGTAAGTATTTCTTTTGTTGTCAGAACCCTGCACAATAAGTGACCTATGTCTTTGCACTTCTGTCATTCCACATTTTTTCCTCAGTGATGTGGATTGCAGCCAGGATAGCAAATATCTTTTCCTGCCTCAGTATCAGGTGGGAAAATGAGAAAATTAGAAGTTGGAGAGAGGTCAGAAAATGGAGACAGATATTCTTACATGACTGGGGAAACTGGGAAACAAGGAAAGATTAGAAAGACTAAGTAAGATTAGAAAGACTAAGTAAGTAAGTGTGTCTTTGTTGAGTGCTGGCTAAAGACAAACAGGATTGGACTTCTTGTTTCTATCATGATCTGTGCTGCGGAGTGGGGCTGTCTGGTACAAATTTCAGTCTAATTCACAGTTACAAGCGAAGAGAAAACTTGTGCTGAAAAACTTGGGCCAGTGCTGTGATTTGCAGAGTAACAAGGAGACTATAAACACTCCCATGATGTTTAATGAAGAGGCCCAAGCATTACAGGAGATGCAATTCCTAACGTTTTACTCTGTGGGGCTCAAATCCTACGGTGCCTGCCAATAATAAGCAGTAACCATTTGGTCAAGTCTGCTGTGTGATGATAAAGACCCTTTCCATGTGCTTGGCATGATTCATCTCTGAATCACGTTGTGTCAGAAGGGACACTGCTAGGAGAAGGTCATTAAATTGCATAGACAACAAGCTCTCTCAGCATGGCAATTACAGTCCTCATTTCCTGGAACACGCACCTTATTGAACGTGTCTCACTCATGGTAGCCTATTTGTCTTGGAAGTATGTCAAAATCTTCAGATTAAGTCCTGTAATAGGTTCCAGTAAATGGCGGCTCTGAATCTTCTTCCCTCAGACTGAATTAACAAGTCACGTCTCCGAGAGCACACTTCTCTCCACGAGCATTATCCCAGAGCATTTGTCAGAAAATTTGTTGCCAAACCTCATTTCAAATGACTGTCATTGTCTCCCATCACTCTGGTCGGGATGTTTTCTGTATTGAAATTGTGGTCTGAGGAATGCTGGAGATATAACCAGCCTGCAGAATCTTTTCAAACCAGACAAAGCAGCAGTTACATCCCAGTTTATCATTATGAACAGCGGCTGAAGAGCAGCAGAGGTGCAAGCTGGCATTCTGCATGTACAGGTCTGTAGTTAAACCTTGGCTAATGAAACGGTGCACAAAACTTTGATCTGTGGGTGCACCAGGGCCAACATCGGGAAAAAAAACAACCCGAAAGTGTAAAAAGGATTGCACAGGAATTTGCAATCCTAATCTTTTTTTTCTGAGATTTTAAATGTGTTAGGGTTTTTTCTGGGTTTTTTTTTTGGTTTGTTTTTTGTTGTTGTTTTTTTTTTTTTTTTTTTTGGCTGAAAGTTTAAATATCAACAATACTGGGATACAGCTCAGTTGAAGCAGTTACTGTGTAGTCTTCATTACAAAAATATCAGCAGCAAATTCACAGAATTGTAGAATGGTTTGGTTTGGAAGGGACCTTAAAGGTCATCCAGTTCCAGACCCCTGCTGTGGGCAGGGACACCTTTCACTAGACCAGGTTGCTGAGAGCCTCATCCAGCCTGGCCTTGAACACTCCCAGGGATGAGGGGTCCACAGCTTCTCTGGGCAACCTGTTCCAGTGCCTCACCACCCTCGCTGTCTTCCTAATATCTCATCTAAACCTGGCCTGTGTCAGTTTGAAGCCACTATCCCTTGTCCTATCACTACATGCCCTTGTGAAAAGTCCCTCCCCAACTTTCTTCTAACCCCATTTAGGTACTGAGAGGTCCTAGAAGGTCTCCCCAGAGCCTTCTCTTTTCCAGGCTGAATAACCCCAGGTCTCTTGGTCTGTCTTTCTAAGAGAGAACAAATAAAGTCAAAACTTCCCTTTGGTTTCTCTTTGGAGTTGTACAATTCCTCTGTCCTAGTGGGTTCTAGAGTTACAATGAGTTTGTAGATCCCAGCAACAAAATGACCAACGTCTGCAAAAGTCTGTTGTCAGTTTGTCTCTAGGAAAGAAGTTTGCAGGATGTTCTTCAACACAAATGCACAGACTCACAGGGAAATGTGCAGTGGGTTTATATAAAGGGAAACAAAGTCAGAGTAGCGTACCTTGTGCTTAAGCAAGGCAGTAAAAGTTTTGCACTACCCTTAGCTCTTGCAGGAGAGTACTCCACAGACTTATCTCATTCTGTGCAAAGGAGCTTTTGCCTAGGCAGACAGGATTATCCTTCCTGAAAAAGTTCAGTCGTGCTTTATTTATCAGCTGTGATCTTCATGCCAGAGTGGAGCCTCTCAGAGACCCTGGATGAAGGCCACCAAAAGCCTTTAAGACAGGACTTCAGTTTTGACTTAATTGGATGGGTGTGGAAGTAAATGTAGAGACCTGCTGCCTCCAGTGGCCTTTGGATCAAGTTCTTCATGCTTAAATTTCAATAGAATAGAAATGAAAAAGTAATATAATTATGATAATTACAAATGTAGCCCCTTGTTCTGTGCTAGAAATTCTTACTGGCATCTGTGAGAATGGAGCATTGTAGCATCCTTCACATGCTCACGTGCCATTATCCTCAGCTTCCCAAGTGCTGGGCCTGTATTGTCCCAAATAAACAGCTTAGTGTTTGTGATCTTTCCAGCTGTGTTTTCTTTTCCAGCTTTCTCCTATGGCTGCTACCATTCTCTTCCTATTCCTGTTCTGAACAAATTGCCTTGACTCACACGTATCCCCCGAATAATTGCCCTTTCTGTTCCAATGAAGACTGACTTCCAAGCCAGTATAATAAAGTTTAAAATCTTTGCCACTTTTGCAGGTCGTGTTCATAGCCTGATTCCTGCACTGAGAGATCAATAACACCAGACAGGAGATGCGCATGGTAAAGCTCTCCAGTGCCCCAAGATTTAAACATGTTTATTCTCATTTCCATTTCTTTGGTTTAGCTAATGCCGTGTTTTCCCCTCAGCTCGGCAGGGTATTTGCAGATGAAAAAAAAAGCAGTTCATGAGTAAATCACAGAATACTGTGCTGTCGTATAATAACTACTGCTCTAATCTCATATTCAATAAAACTCATATAAACTGACATTTAATAAATCATAATAAAGTACTACCTGGTCCTCTGCAAATGTTTTACCTCATGAAAGTTCTAGTCCAGCTCCCAGCAAGGTCAGGTGGAAACTTTCTTTTTCTTTCCATGTGAATTCATTTGGTCCCTGAGCCTCACAAACACAAGTGCAGTAAATCTGAATGTTTTTAGGAGGGAGACACAGAGTGGTAAATACAACATTTGCAAACCTTCATGCCTGTAGTTTTAAACATAAACATGTTTGTAGACTTAGCTGGATGCTTGTGCAACTGTTAGCTACCTTAGCAATGAAAAACATAGAAAAGACAAGAACTCTTGTGTACATAAAAAAACCCCAAGCTCAGAATCAGGGATTGAAAAATTATTCTAAAAAGAAATTGCGAAATCTTGCCCACTGAATGCAACAGGTTCGCACGTTGTGTATGCATGAAGTGATGCTGGGTAATCTTAAATCTGTGTTTTCCAAACTTAAAGTACTTGAGTTTGCGACTATCCCTATTATTTGACACAATTTATTCTGCATGCGGTTGTTGATTATTATATATCAGCTTTCAACCAATACCATGGTGCCATTTGAAAGGCAGCTTCCTGGTTTAAGAGATAAGTAAGTTTATGTGTCATGTTGAGGAGCAATTATTATTTTCTCCCTCATCAATATGAGAAAGTGAAAAGAGATAAAAGGACTTAATTTACCTAATATGCACCTAAATCTTAAATTCTTCAGTGTTCCTTCTTCCCTAACTCCATTCATTCATTTATTCACGCTCAATAATCATTCTTATTCCTATATTTCACAGGAATTAATTATGGTAGTGATGTATTACCTGACATAATCAAGTTCAAAACATGAACCAGTGACTGGAATTTTAGGAATTCATGTCAGATTTTCTTCATTTTATCAATACCTGCATCACAGGAGTTGGCTGGAGCTACAATGAGCAAATGAGAAAGAGAGCTTGTGCCCAAAAATGTGGGTTTATGTCCTGAGTAGATTTTAAATGTTTAAGGACTTGTCAAGGAGGGCAAGTGGGAGAACAAGATGGTCAATGAATATTGTATCAAAATCTTTAAGGTTTTAGGGATGGGGTTTCTTACATTTAAATTATTGTTAGCTGTGTTATCACGGCCGATAATTTTAAAGAATTCTCAGTAATCATTAATAAAGAGAAGAACAAACTTGCATGTATGAAAAATCAGAAAAGCTTAGGTAAGCTCAGAAAGTTGTCTTCTGCTCTGTAGGAATCACAGAAGAGATTGTGGCTTGAGCCTGTCTGTAGTAGAAGAAAATCCAAATGCCTAACACCCAAGTCACAATTAAACCTCTAAGTGCGACAAAGGCGCCAGAATAGTGACTTAGCTCCTATGCACGGAGGGTTGTGCAGGGACACAAGTTATAAAGCAACAAAATGCAGAGAAAGATAATTCTGTAAGGTGGCTAATTGTGGGTCATTTCCTGCTACAGAATAGTCTCAGGGAAGTTTATATATATATTTAGTTGAAAGGTTTATATATTTGTTACCTAAATATTTTTATATTATGTTTAATTATTTCCTCAAATAGTAGAATTTTCCAGACCTACTTTGTTCATTATTATAACAGTCTTCACAAAACCACTTGAAGCCTCACTGCAGTGATTTCACATTGGCCATAAAAGTCATTATAAAATAGAGATGCAGAAGGGTTAGCCAAAAACAGTGTTGTAACTACAAAGCAAAATCTGTAGTGGGATAATTGAGGAGGATGAGATAATACCCTTGTGCAATGGTGTAAGAGCCAAAGAAACATCATGTTAAACTAGCTTAAAATTTTCATGATATATTTTTTTTAAATCCTAAGACAGGAAAATTCTGATTTTTAGCTGGGCTTGACCTTTATTTCAAACTTGTTTGTACAAGATAAGCAAGTGCATGAATTCTTGCCCTTCATTTAATACCAGATTTTGATACACCTCTCTTCAATACCACCTGACGCATAAGTTATCCTACACCAATCAGTAAAAAAAACCCCAAACAACCAAATAAAATCCAGCTTCAAAAAGCTTCTAAACCTCCCTTCAGCAAGACTTCTATACCTGTAACCTCTCAGCATAGGAAATCTCTCCATGAGTTCTTGAAACGTGCTTACTAAGCCTGTATGTAATTACTTTGATGAAGCCTGAATACACGAGGTTGCAGGCAGATGAGCTGTTACTGTGGTGTGCTACTTGCACCTAATTGCCGATGAAAAACCGTAATTCTCGTATCAGCAAACATTCCGTAAAATGATGAAGTTTTAATCTTTTTTTCCTCCTGACAACTGAAGCACAATGAGAATTGGTTTACAACTGGTGTCCTGTCATACTCTCAGATTTTCAAGTAATGGTATGTTTTTAGGAACCTGAACTTTGCTAGTAGTAAGGTCACAAGAACATTTTAAACATAGGAAACTAAACTTTGCATTCAGATGTATTGCTGCAAAGTAATTTATTCCTAAAAATCAATTCCTCCTCCTCATCCACTCCCTTCTCCTCACAGTGAAAATCATCTACAAATCAGTGAATTCTTTTAATACTCCTTTAGCTGAATGAGAACTTGGCCAACAACCGTAGTTAAGACTCATTTAAACAAGGTGAGATCTATCAAGAGTCTTACCAGGCCTGTGACATATTTAGAGGGACCTAAACTCTTCAATGAGAAGTGAGTTAGTTTTATGTATGTTTAGGGATGTTGAATTAAAGTTAAAGGAAGAGGTGGCTCTATCAAACCAGAAGCCCAATCAATTAAGAAGGTTCCTGGAAGAGATTCATCATCCAATCTGTCTTCATCAAGTTTTCCTGTGTTCTAACAACAGACGCCTGCCCAATTAACATTGGGATTATTTTTCAAAGTATTTTAGGAGTCTTTCATCTTTAATAAAAGTAAATAAATTCCTGGTTCCCCCAAAGTCAATAGCAGATCCTTCACTGTGTTCAGGGAAAATAGAATTACATACCATATTTTTGTTCCCTGTGCAAAACCATAATTACTAGCCATTGTTTGTTGTTATATACTTCTAGTGATTTACCCTGATGATGGAATTGCTAATGAACAAACCTTTTATAAAAGTACTCTTTCAGCTTTCGTCTGAATGCTAACATTAACTAAACTCAAATCGCTTTTTTTTCCTGCAGCCCCAGCAGAAATAATTATTGCAAATGAAATCCCTAATTTTTTTTTTTTTGATGCAATGAGTTTGGATGTTTGGAATGGATCTTAGGAAATTACTGATAGAACATGAAGTCAGAGAAATAAGCTTTACTTTTGATTTCAAAAGCAGTTAGTTCTGTAAATGTTCTTGGATTTGTTGTGAGAGTGAGTCCTACGGAGTAAGTCAGGCTCATGGGGCTGTTCAGCCTCCTTGCCTGAGTGAACCTCCCCATGCTGGCAGGATCTGTTCTGCAGGAATGGGGTTGCCTGGGCTCCCATGGTGGCAGCAAGAAAAACAAGTTGCCTTTATAAATAGGGACAAAAATATTTACCTAAATCTGGGATTTGTGAAGAGCCAGAGCAGAGGATTTGTGGTGATCTTAACCAATAATTGGAGAGACTGCAGAGTTTTGTATGAGAGTAACTCTTCAAATTGCCTGTCTTCATTTCTAGATTTCATTTCTGCCTCTTTAAAAAGAAAAAGGTGGAGGTGGGGTGATGTTGGAGAAAGACTGGAAGTCTGGCAGAAGGATATACATTTATTTGGGGTTGGTTCTGTGGAGTTTTTGGGAGGTTGGTGTGGGGTTTTTTTGTTGGGTTTGGTGGGGTTTTTGCCTTGTTTGGAGACAATCTTGACTCTGTCAACATGATTTTTCAGGTGTGAAGATTCACAACTCTAGGAGGAGCCAAAATAGGATGTGTGTGTCCATTGCTACTCAAACCAGACCGAAGATTTTAGTACTGTTGATAGCAATAAAAGAAACATATCCATGTCTGTCTGAGAAGACAAATGTGAATCCTACATACATGTGAGTTTCTAATGAAGCTCTTTCTGCCTTTAGAAGAAAATGTTTCTGTTTATCTTTAATGGAAATCCATTGTGTGTAGCCATGTAATGGAATCTCTCATTTTTTATTTGCATCTGTTAGCTTTTTATTGCAAATAGGGCTCTAAATCTTACTTTAGAAATGAGTATTGCACTATATGTCAGTGCATGTGCAAAGGAAGCCATTAATAATGTTCGTTATGAAAACCTGATCATGAGTGTTTTTAGTCCATTAGCCATTCAGTTTTATTTATGTCCTCTTTCAGGAAGAATTTGAAGCCAGAATTCAAAAGATGAAGTCTGGAAAAGGAGCCACACATGAGGTCATAAAAAGCTGTCACTTTCAGGATGCTAGAAAATTCTTTTCTTTCTGCAAGGTTTTCAATAACCTTTAGAAAGACAAATGAGTATTCATCGTGTACTGCTTTGCCATCATGAAATTACAGTGCTTTTAGGAAACAAAACTCTGGTGAAGCAAGCCAAAGTAATCTGCTAATTTCACAAAATTAGAATATATCACACTTCCTTGGGCTGTTTAAATGTACTGCAGGTAGCAGTTCTCAGTCTTAGTCCCTTCACCTCAAGGCTTAGATGATGTAACTTTATTCTTGAGTAATTGTCCTGACTGCCGAAGTGTAGCTTTCTGATCTCTTTTAGGATAGAAAACTTTTAAAATAGAATACTGGAAAATGAGTAGCCAACTTCCCATCTTCGTGGACTTACTCCAACTGACCTGCATTTTTTTACATGTATTACTGAAAAAAATTAGGCCCTAGCCCTAAAATGTCCTGTGGTCCTGTTTACAGAAGACACCTTCAGGAACAAAATTTTGTGCTAAAATATCCTCATGAACTGGGTGAAGGCAGAATAATATTGAAAGAGCAGAAGACTTTTTCTTTCTCAAAAAACCATTCCATTTCTATTGCATTTCCTTTCTTTCTAAAATACTGTGTCAATTGCATGATTTATAAATATAAAACCGTAGTTGCTATTTTATCTGAAAGTGAAATCACGTTGTACCTTTGAGCTTTGAGGAAAAAAAAAGGTTTCTTATGACTTCCTTGGAATATAGTTACTGTCAGTTCCAGAGATTTCTCGTGTATGTTTCCTGTTTTAATGTATCCCTGAAGCTATGACTTGATCCTGTTGCATTTAGAAGTTGTGTTTGGGATTTGAAATGTCAGCAGAGGAGCTGCTCTCAATGCATCACCACTGCCATAGGTAGCGGTGGCTGTGGCAGCCACTTTCAGGAGCTGCTGCTGTTCATATTTCACCAAAGCCTCTGGAAAAGATGCTGTGTGAGAAATAGGGCAGCATAAAAAAGGCATGCTCTCGGTTAATCTGTCTTCATCTCTGGTTAACGTAGTATGAGGCAAGCTGATTGTGTGTGATACAAATTATTTCATGATGTATAGGGAGAGTTTTCTTCCTATGATTTGCATTAAAATACAGTTGTTAACCTGATGTAATAATTTGGCATTCAGTGGTTTTCGATCGCCTAACGCTGAAAGGCTGAAGTGGTTTTTGCATGAAGAATAGGTCGCTCACTTCTGAATTAATTTCTGTAGGAGACAATATGGATGCAATGTTTTTAAACCTTAATTTAGATTCAAATTAATGTGAAGACAAGCTCCTTGAGTCACCTAGTCTTTCTCTGTGGAATCATTTCTAATTGAATGTTAAGATCAAAGTTTAAGTTTATAAGAAAGAAAAACAAGTGCAGATAAATAGTTATTATCTGACATCCTTATGAAAATTCATGACCTGCCGCTTTATCAGAGACCTTTTAAGAATTCTAATTGTGAAGTATGCATAACTATTAAATGGCTAGAGCGCTTCAGTCTCTTGATAAGAAGCGAGTTAAATAATTGTCCTGTTTAACTTGTGCTTGTTAACCTTTAAGGTCAACTAGTTTGAACATACGTTTAATGAAATCCTGGAGCCAGAATTTATGATACTGCTGCTGAATGTTAAATTGGACAATTTACATAAGCAGGACATTAACCTTCTGAGCACTAAATAGCATTTTAGCACTTAGCCGCTGGGGACAATAAGGGACATGTTCTATATATTTGTGATTAGCTTGCCTGGAAACTCTCATGATGACCAATTGGCCTACCAAGTTTAGCAGCATAATTAAATGAATGGACTCAGCCTAAGTAAATTATCAGTGCTGTGTACAGTATATCATTATAGTCCTAAGGAAAAAAAAAGATATGAATAATTTAATATTACATTACTAATTTATCAATGCTAAGTGACTGTGAGGAGGCTCTTTGTAATTCGTTGTTTTAAATTTGATATTTGATTTACTGCTGGTGTGATTAAACTTGAACCTACTTCATTTCTTTATCAGAAATTTATGGTAAGAGTAGACTTTTCTCAGGGTAATGGATGCTTTTTTCATTTTCTTCAGCTTTAACGATAGCAGCAAATACAAAATATTACATATTGCCAAACTTGTAATTAAGAAATTTGTCATAACAAGACATGTGTGTCATCTTTTGGCTGGCAGATCTTGTAGCAGATAAGGGTAGCAGACCTGGAACTGTCAGTGCTCTGAGCTGCAGGAGCAGAGGGATAGCAGCAGTAGCAACTTAGCGTGTGCTTTTCTCCCTGAGATGAAAGATGGAGCAGGATATCCACGCTCTGCCCACCCAGTTCCTTTCTTGGGGCAACTCTAGGCCATGGATTGCAAACAAGCAATGTGCATTTTTTGGAATAGGTGCTGTACTTGTTAGAACAAAGTTTTTGGGATGGTGCCTCTTCTCTGTCTTGTGTTAGGTGGTGCTGCACAAACATGAATAAGGACGTGTTTTGAAGGACAAGGTGGGACCTGAGCTATTTGCTTAGGTGTTTGTTGGCTGTGAGATGCTTCCAAATGGGTGTTAACCTGTGGTCACTGCTCCACTGCTGTTCAGGCCCACACCTGCAGGCAGGATCCACCCTGGGCAGCTGACTCATGTGCAGGTGCTACATCTCCAGCCCAGCTCATCACCTCCGCCCCAGAGGTTACCTTTGGTCAGCAGAGATAGGAATGGGGCTTGTATTCCAGGAACTGGAGCCAAGGAGGACAGGATGGAGCTGACTGCCATTTCTGACAGTTGCCCGCACTGTGTGTGGACTGGAAGGTGCAGGATTTGCAGATGTCACTGCCCGAAGGCATTGCCACTGGTAAAGTGCTCTTGTTACAGTCTTAAAAAAAGGACACTGACTTATGGCACTCTTCACTGAACGAAAGAATCAGGACAAGTGATGGGCATATTGTAAATTAATAACTCATATATGTTTCAACACAGAGGGAAAACAGCCTCAAGATCCAGCTCTGGAACTGCACAATAAAACTGTCAGGAGGATGTGATGGCATTGCTGCCCTTCCCTTATGGGATGGAGCAAGGGACGCTGCCGAGCTCTGCTCTGTGTGCCCTGTGGAGTTTGCTGAGGGTGCTGGAGAGGCTGAGCAGTGCCAGCAAGCTCAAGCTGTGTGCGTGTTGGTGCTGTTGGGGAAGAAGCACTCAAAACCAGATTTTCTGGCACCCCAGTGTTCTACTTCAAGTTCTGCACTGACCGGTTTCTTCCCCTGTAGAGAAAGAATGACAGTATTGAGTATGAACTTAGTCACTCTGTTCATGTGCCAGAGGAGTCTCAGTTTGACCCACTGGTGAAGTCTCTGCTGGATGTCTGTGATGTGGTTGCTTAGAGCATGGTGCTAGTTGTGCCAGGGTTGTGGGTTTGATCCCAGTACAGGCCATTCACTTAAGAGTTGGACTTGATGATTCTTGTGGGTCCCTTCCAGCTCAGAATATTCTGTGGTTCTCTGTACTTTCAGAGCCTTCATTCAGCTGCACTCACTTCGCTAGCATCATCTGTTGTGCCTGAGAAAGTCATGGGGTGTGAGAGAAAACACAATATAGTTCATAATCCATGGATATCCCTAAATACTGCCTCATCAGGGAAGAGAAGTGGTTTAGGTTCATGTATGCTCTGAAGCTGCCTTCTGTCATCCAGAAGTAAATGAGAGTGCAGTCAGTGTTGTAACTTTCCCTTCTTTTTACGTATTTTTGGCAATGCATGAGATAGACCTGAAAAAAGCTGCTTTTCCTTGCAGAGGATTAGACTGGTTTCTTAAGTCCTTCTAATTCCAAGTATTTCTGCTAGAAGGGAAAAGGGAGGAAACCTATGAACTCTGATCTCTGAAAAAGCACCTCTCCTTATAATTGTAGTTCTGGTTTCTGCAAGGGGTCAAGTATTCAAGGGCAGGAACAAATTTACAAGATTCCTGCCTATTTCCCCTGGAAACCAGTTGAAATTATTCCTGAGGATACTGGTGACTAGTTAGGAAAGTTTTGTGCTTTTAAAAAAAATGAATCCCTGTGTTTTCAACAAGTTAGACAATTACTTCTCTCGGTATTTTGGATGCTAGGGCTCTTAGCCTTTTCCTGGTTATCCAGTGCATGCCAGTGTTTCCAGTCTCACTGATTACACCACAGTTAGAAACGATTAATAGTGAAATAGCAGAACAGGAAAAAACATTTAAAGCCATCAATAGATTTATTAATATGCCTGATCATATTATCCTGAGAATTATTCAAGGCATCATCTGGTAGCTGTAGACATTTGGTAGACCTAAGAACCAATTAAGAAGGGAATTAGGTGTTTTCAGAAGCTGGTTTGTCTGAAAAGAAAACTCTTTGAAGTGCTGATTTTTGCATATAGACAACCTTGGGCGGCCCAAGTTCAGGGCCTCGTTGTGGCAGAGAAGTTTATGTGATGTTGGGCAAGTCACTGAGTTTGAATGCACCAGCTTCTGAGCTCAAGTTCTGCCATACACGAAGTGTAGGTAATAGTGTTACCCCTCCTTCAAGTGATTCTGTGATGATGAATGCACCAGGACTGTGAGCTACTCTGGCACTGCAGCCATGAAAATGGTGTAAGTAATTCCCCTTTCCAATAAATAGTAAAACTCAGTGGAAAAAAAGTTAACTTTTTGTGTCAAAAAGGTTTCAGCTTGCTGCATAATAAATACACTTGCGTCTGAGTTGAGGAAAAAAAGTAGGAGACAAAGTCACGCACCAGCCCTTTTTAGCCCCAGAGACTCAGACTGTTAAAAAAGATACATTATCGGCACAGAACGCATCTATTTTTCTGCTCTACTTTTGTGGCATCAGTGCTTTCAATCAGCCATCACTGGGATTGCAAGGTGCAAGGGTCCTCAGAAACAATTTTAAGCGAGGTCTTATACATATGAGAATCACCTTTCCCCTCCCTTCTTCCTTCGTCTGGATATTTGTCATTTGAGACATTTCTCCATGCATTTTCGAAACAGTTTTGCAAATGCAGTCAAAAGTTCTTGGCTCCCCAGTACTTGCTGTGAAGGAGAGCACAGCCCATACAAAACACCAACAGCTGGAAAGAGAAGGGGTCACAGGGAAAGGAGTGCAGAGGATTGCTAGCAGAGGAGGATAGAAGCACCTGCCAGCACCAGACCTTCAGTATTTTTACTCTTGTAGGAAGTAACTTGTGTGAAGGGACCAAAATGTGGGTTACTCTACACTATTAAGGTTGTCCTTGATACTGTGCCTGTGTTGTTCTGTGTATCTGCTGCCTTATAGAGCCAGGGGTGTCAATGTGTCAGTGACAGCGAGGTGACAGGGACACTCAGCATGAGACTACAGCAGTTATGCTACTCCGCAGGTGTTACCCAAGTAGCCCTTTTTATTCTCATCGGTCATATTTGCCAGTCTGCAATGCCGAAGAGACTGGGGAGGGCTGTTAACTGGTGTTAAAACTTGGGATTTTTCATTTTGTGATCACGGACAGTAGGGTTACCTTGGTGAGATTAAGTCTTGTTTTAATAAGGAACAGATGAAAGAAGTGGTGACTTCAGGTAGTACAGCCAGTACAGATGGAAAAAATTAAGGCAATTGTAGCCCTCAGCAGCAGACTAGCACAAATCCAAATGGGAAAAGATGAATCTTTTGAAAGACTCAGTGGTTATCTATCACTTAACCTCATCAGCTTTACCCATGGCAAGATTCATTTATGCCTCTTTTGTTGCTCTTCTTTTCATATTGTTCAAATTGAATATAGTCAGACAGCTATGTGGTTTTCGGGTCTGATTCCCATTCAAGTGAATTCAGCCTTTCAATTTTTCTCTTTTGGTAAGCCTACAAAATCTCCTGCTGCCCCTCCGTCCTCTACCAGAGTCTTATTTAGGATGCTTATCTTGTTTCCACTACACTGGAAAACTTGTGGTTCTGTTCAGTTGTCTTATTTTCCCGCTCCATCAAGAAATGTTTTAATTCTTCTGAAACAGACAGTCCTGGTTGGGGAAGTAAACTCACAGAACTGTGAGCATTGCATGAGGTGATACCAAGGAAAAACAGAATAAAATGCACACACACACACACTGAATATACAACCTGATTAAACAGAAAGGCAGACTTCTTCAGTGGACCACTTCCCATCAGTCAAGGTGCAACCTTTTTTGCTTAAATCTTTATTTAAGCAAAAATCTTAAATCTTGCAAATACTATTTGCAAGTATTTAACTTTTTAGTTTTAAAAATGCAGCAGATACATTAGTTGAGTGCATCGGGCAAGAGACTTTTCATCACATCTTTAAAACTGCCTTTGCTATTTTACACCTACAGGAAGCTGCACATTTAAAATTACTGGCATTGTTTTGTCTTCACTTTCATCTGCATTTTAGTCTCCCTGAGTCTCTCCTTAGTTTAATGTCATCAGCTCGTTAAATATCCCCCAGCTTCTATTTAAGCATGCTAGTAGCAGTATATGTGCAGAAACTGATACACATGAAGAGTTTTGTGTGACTTGAAGCCATAGAGTTTGTCTCTGCATCCTTTACTCTTCCTTTTACATTTTCTGCTTAGTAAAAGGTTGTATATGCTATTTCTAGTCAACAGCTCTATGGAATGATATCTTTTAAACAAGCTTAAAAAAGATTCTAGTCTTAAAGAATCCCTGAAATGAAATAATTGATGTAGCACTCTGGCAGGCTGAGGAGATTTAAATGTTCTTTCAGCCTGGCTGTAGCTGTAAGACATCTTCCCACAGAACAACTGTTATCTTTTAAGAAAAAAGAAAGACATTTCTCTGGCTTGTTTTCCATACAGACATTTGTAAATATAATCCCTTCTGTTTCTCTGGTAAGTCAATCACACTAACAGGTACCAGTTATTCAGTGACTGCCTTGGGCTAAAAAGAGCAAATGACAAAAACACTTTTAGGTTGTCATGTGTTAATGCAAAATGCCCCCAGACCCCAGTGCTTATTCATCTTCATCTAGTTGACTAATGCTTTTCCCATGTTGTTACATGTTGGTAAATTAAAGAAGCCTTCCAGACAGTTCTGTCAACAGTTTACTGAAATGTACCTCATTAGTGAGGTTGAGCTGTCACATGAGTGTAATTTAATCCTATTGAATTATCACTCAAAAATGCTTGAATACCAGGCCTTTATACAGTGAGAAAGAAGGTTTCCTAGGAATACTGTCAGGCTGTAAATTGATTAGATGTGAAGCATGCAAAGGAAAAACCCCAGAGTTTTTTTTATGCTTGCAGTTAGATTTGTGACAGCTCTTTCCCTGCATCTTGCATTTTAGAGACCTGCATAGAGCCAGGTACATTTCTTTTGAGCATTTTTTTTTCATATTCATAGTAAAGCTGAGAGGCTGAGTGCCATGCTTAAGATGGAACATTTTTTCACTGAAACAGAAAGGAGAGAGAGGGGGAAAAAGAAGGTGAGGAACTAGAAGGAGGATAGATTTCAGTTGGTGTCATAGTAAATTATATGTGTTTAGTCCTCCTCTTAGAGAACACTGGGCATTTTATAATCTTTGTAAATGGTTCTTGTTGTTCAACCAATGGACATATGATTTAATCCATGAAGTGTAGGATCTGGCTCTGTACCTGTCTTTAAGGACACTCCGTTCCTACTGGGACCATAGAAATGGGCCCCATCTGCAGACTGAGTGTGATATGCTTGGAAAAGTCCAAAATCAGCACTTGTCTGAAAAATTTATTTGTCAATATTGAGCATTTCCTAGACTTAGCATTTTAATAATGCTCTTCTTATAATTGGTTTGAGAGGACTTGGGGAAGAATTTCATGTGAGACAAGAGTAAGTTCTGCCCAGTGATGGGCTTTCCTGGGCTGTGGTGGATCACAGTTCACAGGACAGCTGCACTTCCTACACCCTACTTGTATGCTCAAAACACTAATGATCAGATCTATAGCAGAAACTACAAAAAAATCATGGATACTTCACAGGAACGGTTTTTAAATGTAGTGCAACAGGGTAATGATTTCTCATTCACCCCTGCAGTCCGTGCCAAGCAGAGGAGTGGCACAGTGGACAAATATACACAGAGACCCCACACTTCCTCCACTGCTGATGCAGAGGGAGGGTCAATGGAGAGATATCCCGGTAGCTCGCTTTGCTGGAGAACATCCCACAAGACTCGAGCCACAGTGCAGGAAAGCTCCCTGACACACAGTCCTCTCCCTGCTGAAGGTCACCGGGGAGTCTCTGTGGAGCACGTCCTCTGTGCTTGGGGCCAGCCCTACCCAGTTTCCTCTCCTGGTAGGTATGCTGCCTGTACATATTTAATAAGGTTTTATGGGTTTAGGCGTTGTAAATTATATTCGCTTTCTCAGACCTCTAAGACCTTCCTCCACCTACCCTCCCTTACCTGTCAAGTTTCACTGGATATGCTTTAAATTCTGGAGAGGAGAATACTGACTTTGCATAACATAAATGAAAGAGCCGGAAAGCATTACATTTTCATACAAATTACATGAAACCCCCAAGATTCTGCCCTTGAGGGGAGACAGCAAAGCAGCAAGTGCGCAGAGAAACAACAGCTTTGGGTTTTGGGGTTGTGTGGGCAGGGAGTACTGTTTCATGTACTTCACATAAGGAAAGGAAAGCTTTGCAGGTAGTAGTTGTCAGGCAGAGCTGGATTTTACTTGGTTTTGTAAAAGCAAAAACCCTTGCTGTTGTCCTACACAGGAAAAGCTGTACATGTCTGTGGGAAGTTTAGATATATATATAGATATATATATAGATATATATATATATATAAATGCAGCAATTTCTGTTTTGGCCTTCTGCAGTGGTAATTTATTCCTCAGCAGAGCAAATGCTCCCTTCCACTGGACACATCCAACTTTTCTTCTGCAACAGGGACTGATACAGGCAAAGAATTTTCAGTAATGAAAACTCAGTGTTGCATCTTGTATATGTGGCTGAGCACAGCAGCTGAGCTCAGCAGACTCCTACTCCAAATGTGTAACCTGTATGGAAAGCTTCCCTCTTTGGAGTTACCATTGGAGGTAAAGAGATATTAAGACTGGTCAGTGGGGTTATCAGCAGAAGGTTAATCACTTCCTTGATGCTTCTGAGTCATTATTGCCACAAAGGCAGTCAACTTTGGTCTTTCATCACTCTGTATGAGACAGATGTCTAATCAAAATATGCCTAATAAATTAAAACACTTACCTGCAATAGATCACTTCTTTACTATTTTGAACACTAAGCTAGGAATAAAACAAAAGGATCATGTGTTTTCTGGCACAGACCAAAGCATATGCTAGAAGAGTATATTTTTCCACTGTCTCGGGTCATGAGGCTTTGGGTTCAGGAACAAATTGTACACATGATTCTGAGTTCTTACACAGAATAGTAGAAAAAGTAACATGAACTTAAAAATGAATCCTTATGGATAAACTAGTTTTTATTTGGAAATAAAGTAGTTTTCAGTAGAACCTATGCACCCAGTTTGAAGAGAAAAAGTAATTTTGAGGTCATTCCAAGAAAGCACATCCTGATTCCTATTTTCATGGGGATCCTTTAACTCATAGAAGCTCTCATGGCCACCAGGGACTGAACCAGAACTTCATATAGAAGGGATGCTCTGTTTTTCACGTGACTTTGGACTGTGATGGGGCCCTGCTTTCCTGGACATGGCTGAACACCTGCCTGCCCATGGGAAGCAGTGAATTCATTCCTTGTTTTTGATTTGCTTCTGTACTTTCCCTCTTAACCTGTCTTTATCTCAACCCATGGGTTTTCCAGCTTTTACCCTTCAGATTTTCTCCCTGATCCCACTGGTGGGGAAGTGAGCAAGTGGCTGTGTGGGACTTGAGTGCTGTCTGGGGTTAAAACACAACAAAAGCTTAATAATGTTATGCTTTCTTGGGTTTGTTTTCACTCTGCCAGAAGCATTACATGCTGTGCGTGGAACTCCAAACGAGTATTTGTCTTCTGAACTTGGAACTATCATTCGGCTGCTTTCTAGCTCTGTGCACACAACCATTCTCCAAAAGAAAAGAGATACAAATTGCATTAACTGCTTGCCAAAATGTACCTAAAAAAGCTGAGAGATTGAAAACCCCTAAACCTCACTGTTAGTTTCAGAGCTAAAGAATATAGAAACGTAAAAGTTCTACCTATTTGTACTATCTTTTCTTGACTTCTCTTGAGGTATTTCAACTCACAAAAGGTGATGCTAAATTAGTAGTGTGAGTTTAACTTTTTAAACACTAAATATTTTTAAAACTATTATCTCAAACTTTTATTGATCAAACTATGTATCTTTCTGAAAATAAAAGCCTTCTTCATTGTCTACTTTGTCTTTATAGTTGTGTGTTTTCTATTTCTTTAGATTCCAAATGAAGACTAAAACTGTTGGTATAATTTCACTGGACTTCTCTTTCGTAAGTAAGAATATCAAGTTCATACTGGCTTTCACCACCTTCTACTTCCTAAAGAAAAAATATAAGCAGATATAAGTCTAAGTGTTGTAAGAGTAGGAAGGGGATATTTCTATCCATAGAAAATGAGGCAGGAAACCAGATACTCTTTTGCAAATGACGGGGTACCAATCTCGGGATTTCAAAGATTGCTTTTTCTTTTTTCAGTTCGTATGGTTTTTGGAGGTGAAGTTGGAATCCTAGTAGCTTTATCTTCTGTTTCCAATTATCTTAGCAAAAAACTACCTCTTAAATTTGAACACTTCACTCCTCACAGAAAGGCCACTGAAGTCAAAGGAAAAATTTATTTACCCCATTATATTTTGCATCGAGCTTTTATATGGAAGCATCTCATCTTTTTTTTATTTATAAGTGTTGTACTTCTGATCATTGCCAGCACAGTGCTGTTAGTGTCCTTTCTCTTAAAAATAGTTTGACAGTTCTTAATCATGGGATGAGCTTATAACTTCACATGCAGAGCTTTGGGTTTTGTTTTTGTGGGTGGTTTTAAATAATAATTAGAAATGTGGTTTTGAATACTTGAAGTTCTTGCAGTTTCTAAGTGCAGTATACTTTGTTTTCAGATCCACTTTGTATTTGCTACTACTTTGCAGGTAGCTTGGAGTTAAATTATAAGGTGCAGGTCCAAATCTCTTTGTGTCACCAAATATCGTGTGATGATGCTGGAATGTTTACAGTCTTGTTATGTGATTACACTATGATTTTTACAAAGTTGGATCACTGCCTTTTCTCAACAAATTGCAGCTTTCTTTTATCTTTCTATTGAAGGAGTGCTGGAGAGGTGTTTTTATGTTTCAGTTCCTATTTAGGACATAATTTGATGACAGCAAAAGGCTCACTGTTGTTGAAAGAGACCATCCTGGTCCCAGTCACAGTTTTGTTCCCTTAGGCCAGCTGTGGGGTTTGTCAGATCCCTGAGTGAGCCACCTCTGCTGATTGTGCAACCAGAAAACTTTCTCTTTGCCAAGTTAGATGTTTATTGGTGTTATGAACTGACTCTGTAGGGTGTAAGGGTAGTGTGGGATCACATGCCCAGGAGAAAGGGAAAAGTTTTATTTCATTGCAACAATTGGCTACCTTGGCTTAACCATTAATACAATACCTTTGGCTTAGCTATAAGTGATGTATTTGAATAAATTGGATGAAACATGAGCATCACTGCAGGCAAGCAGAGTTTCCTGAAGTCAGGCTTTTACCCAAGTACCTGCTTGCTGGCATTGCTGGAGGACAGCTTCTGACCTGTATTCACTTTGGCTAGTCCTGATGGGCACTGCAAGAGGCACAGAAGGGCTAAAAATTTGTATTTCAGTATAGATTTACTCCTCGGCCATGTAATCCACCACGCTAGGGAGTACTTTTGTAGTATTCAAAGAGTGGAAATTCTGCACAGTTTCAAAATGGGATTAAAAAGAGAGAGTGTTGCCTGAACCTTCTTCCCTCACTAGTTCACCTGCAGCATAGATGCATAGCAAAATAATACACTAGAGTATCATCCCATGATGTTAAGATCATAGCTTCTTCCCCTGTGAAAAAGCAGAAACTGAATAGCTGGGCACAGAAATGTGACATAAGAAAAGGGATAGCCATTATTCACAAAGAAAAATGAGAATATGGAAGCTGATATGCCTAGGAATTTTTGCAGAAGGTGAGCATGGTCCCAGAGCAGGCACACACATGACTGGAAGAGGGCATTTGTGTTTTAAGACAGATTTGCTGCTTGTTTTATTCCTCTGCTTTCAAGTAACAATAGCTTGCAGAGTTAGGTGTTTTGAAAAGGAAGGTTCAACTTCCACAACGAAAACCCCAGAAAACTAAAGTCATCCTGGAAAGGGTAACAGTGTTGGAAGGCATGCTTAAAATGGATTATACTGAAAAAGAAGTCTAGAAATACTACTTTTTTTTTTTTTTTTTTTTGTCCTGACATGCTTGTAGATCTAGTACTTCAGAAAATCCTTGGCCTGTCTTCTTGCCCACCATCATTCTCCTGGAGTGGAAATCTGTACCTGGTTGAAGACAAACTGAGATATTTTTTTCTCCCACCCTTCACAAAAGGGTGGTGCCAAGGCAACAATGTGAGTGTCATCACCACAGTGATAAACTGTCTCTTGAAACAACATGCCTGCTATGTATGAGAAGAAATAGTCTCCAAAACCTTTACTTCTTGGCACATGGCTCTGGTTCCCAGTGGCTTAACAGCCTTTTACTAAAGTGGAGGCGAATTGAAATGGTGGTATTTTACATGCTCTCCGTTTGCCTTTGTAAGGACTGCCCAAGAGCAGATAACCTGATCTTTTTCCTTTGATCTACTACAATTTCTACTAGAAACATTTCTGTGGTGGTCCTCTGTGGCAACACTTTTGTCTAGGTTATAAAATATAAATGCACTGTATGGTACTACCTTTGGGCACTTCTAAAGTTTTATCTCATCTCATCTCATGGGTTAGGCGCTGCAAGCATCAAGGGAGGTACAAAGCACCTCTTACCCCTTTACGGATATCATATACTTAGGCATGCAGGCATCTTAAACACTGAAATGGGGTCGGGCCTATAAAAGCTGGAAGGGTGCATGCTATCAATGTCCATACAGTGGCGTAGTGCTGTATGAAACCATCGACAGGAACTCTCAACAGTTACCGTGAGTCAGGCTAGCAAGGCATAAAGAAAACACAACAAAACCAAACCCACAGGCAAAATCTACCAAAAAAACCCAACAAGCCACAAAACCAAAGCCCAACATTTTGTACTGACTAGCAACCTGCCAGGACGCAGCAGGAACAGGCTGCTTCCCAAGGGCTGATGACACCAGAGGCAACGGTAACAGAGATAGGGAAGCTCAGACAGAAATTTCTCAGCCGCGCACTACCTGAACAAGAGGAGCAGATCGATTGCTACAACAGCAACCAGGGTCAACCAACAGCCCAAGTAGGCTGGTGGTTACAAATTCCAGGGAGACACCAGGCCAATGTACCACCAAGGCACAAAGGCGGGTACCTCTGCATGAGAGGCTGCTCAGGGCACTGGTGATGTGCTCGTGGCCCTGACACAAACACCTGCCCTGACTCTATAAATTTGTGATGTCTTGTGCCAAACCAAGGTGTTAAATTGTGTGGATGTCAGTGGTGAGAAGGACACCGGTGCATGCCTGCCCTGGCACAGGAGACATGGGAAAAGCAGGGAGAAGCACACCTCTACTCCCTGTGGCATCTCAGCTGAGTCTGTAAGCAGAGTAACTTGTAGATTTTCCTAATTTACATCTAGACAGGGACTAGGACAGTTTGAAAACTAAGAGGGCATAACCACAATCCTGATGGCCTCCCACTTTATCAAATGGATCTTGGCAAAGGAAATAACCTGTCCTTCCTGCTTCTAAAGGGCAGGTTTAAAAAGGCTCTAGCTTTTGCTTTGCCACCACTCGCTTGAGTAGATGTTTAGGAAAGACTGTTTTTTCCCAGCAGGGTCTTAGCCATGCGAAATCTTCCAAAGACTTGGAAACAAGGCAGTACAGTTTAAAAGATACCACTTTTCAGTTCTTCATTGGGGTTGCTCTTGTGTTTTCTCCTTCATTTTTATGCCCATGAAAAGTGCTAGGTTGACAGACTTGGAGATGAACTTCCCTCTTTATCCAGCTGTCCTGACAATGTACTTCTTCCCTAAGGGACCACTTTTAAGGGGACTGGATGGTAGGTTGATTCCTACATTATACATCTCTGCCAGTAACTAACTGCCTGTGAGGAGATGACCTAGTTCTGGCTGTGAAGGTGATGGGATTTTGGCAGGCCAAACTCCGGACCACGAAAATTTGAGCTTTTAGTAATTACCTTAATCTGTAGATAAGGTGCTTCTTTGGTTTAAGTATAGAGAGAAATCTATATGCACACGGACATAAAACATATATATATGTATATATTCTTAAATGCCATGTACTTGCTTTGCCTTACAGTACTATTTGCTCTGTGGGCACAGCCTATGGAATTATTATCTTTACAGCTATTTTGCAGTCATGACACTGTTATTACCATGCAGGAATGGGAAAAATATTATCTTTTTTTTGTGTCAGTTTTCATTAAATTGCTAACATTTTTATACCAAATAAAGAGTGGGGACTGTCAGCCACTTCATGCTTTTTTATCATTGCTAGGTGAACAAGAGGGGGTTTTTTTACAGATACTGAACTGTGAAAAAATGATTTTTAAAAGGATAAACAATTTCTGCATAAAATGCAGTACATTAATCCTGCTGCAGTTTAATGTAACTACCTGAATTTGATCATTTCTTTAAATCCTGAAATCAGTTGGTTCTGAGTTACTTTTCAATGACATTTAACAGTTAGACTTAAAAATACAGAAGAATGCATTATAAGTTTTACCCAAAATGATTATGGCAGTCATTTGAATAAAATACAGATTTTGCAAGCTGTAAAGCATATCATTATACTATATACTGGTCTAACTAAGGTTTGGTTCACAAACTACAGTGCTCTAACCAAGTCATTAAATCTATCTAAAAGGGCCTCATTTGAGAAGCAATAAAATTTTTAATCATTTTATTATTAAAAGAGTGTTTAATATGTAGCTAATTAAATGCCAAAGGCAGGTTATCTGAGTTTAACCTTCAAAAAGAAAATGATGTATCAAAGTCTGCCTCTGGCATCATGGGATAGAAATGTCATCCTCATAATCATTGCGTGACAACTAGCTGGTGGCCTTTTCTAGAGCTATAGTTAAATTACCTGATTAAATTAATAGCCATTTAGATGTTTTAGGAACTGCACAGACCTATACTAAATGAAAATTAGGTCCATTACATTTTCTGAGTGGGCTAGATAGACCCTAAAATAAAACACGTATGCCATTGTCCACATTACTTAGATTAAGCAATTAAAAGCCCTTTCTTAAAAGCTACTAATTTCCCATAGTGTGCCAAGAACTAGGTTTACACTAATGATCAGATTGGAAGTTTTTCTCTGCTTTCCCCCACCTTCCTTGTTTGTTTTACTATTAAAAAAATTCCTCTCAAATGTGCAGATGCTTCTGTGTGTTGTGCTGCATTGACTTCTCCTGAAGCTGCTGCTGGAGAGCAGGAAGGGAGGATGTTGAGTGTTCAGAACCAAGTCCCACAAAAATCATGATGATCTTCGCTGTTCAAGTTGGAGCCCTTCAGCAGTGGATTTTGTCTCCATGACAAGAGGAGGCCTTGCCAGGTACAGGTGTGTGAAATGACAGGTGAGGAGCAAAAGGCAAAATGCTTGCTCTGCCACATGGAGAGCTTCCAACTATAGGAGAGTGACTTTTAAGACTCCAGAAATGCTATTTTCCTTGTCTCAATAGTCTGCTTGCAGAGAGAGAGAGAAAAAAACAACCCATAGGGAGTGAGAAAAAACCCTCAAGTGTATTCATTTTGAGTAAGGTGACGAGTCTGCACGGTTGCTCAGTTGTTTGTACAGTTTCATTCCCTCATGAAATCCTTCAGGATTACTTGACTTTTCCATACAAAATATAGTTTGTGATAATATCCTTAAGAAATTTATCTGGGAGAGCTGGGAGACACCTTCACATCATGAGCCAGATTCTGCAGATGGTGTTCAGTGGCACTCACATTTCCTTTTGATTCCTGTACCCAAAACTAATCTGTGTCCATCAGATTTCCGTGTCCCCCTCCCAGCGTGGCAGATTCCAACCACACTCATGCTAAATGCCAGGTATGTGTTCCTCATATGTGATTGTCCAAGTACCTGATGTTATCTAAGTGCTTAAAGCAGTTAGAACCATGCTAAAATTTTGGATTATACGTGAATTTTATGGATGCTTATTCTTTAATTCAAATGATGATATTTTTGTCCAGCTCTCATCCAGCAAAATGCTCCAGAGATGCAGTGGTTTAAATACATTGGATCCCACTGAGTCCATCAGGACTTTATATACACGTTTGACTTGGTATGTACACATTTTTAAAGTATTTTTTGAGTGACGTTATAGAGTTCCAAAAATGAAGGAATCTGTTCCAAACCAGGCTCTGAGTGGAGCTGTGTGTTTAGCAGATCAAGTCAGTATGTTCTGTAAGTCAAAAGTGTTCTTCAGCCTGGTCTTTCTTAGCATGTGAGATAAAAATGTTTTACACATTAGGCTTTGAAGTGATGCAGTTTTAACTGGATTAGTAAATTTAACTGTGAAGCATGATTTAAAAAACCCAAACTGCTTCCTATTTTATAGCTAACTCCAGCAGTGTTTTCAGAGTTAGGAAAATGAAACATGAGACCATCTTATGGAAAAGAAGATATCATAGAAGCTATGCTTTAATAAAACATGGTTTAGCATTTCATTTTTCTTTAACAATTAGAAAGGCATTAACACAATATTTATGATACTTTTTTCAGTTTTAAATAATGTTTGCATTTTTTTTCTGGAGTTTTCATTTTTTAATTCTACTGTGTAAGCAACTGGTTTTACCAGTGATGTGTCAATAATATAAAGCAGACATTCTTGCAGAAATGTTTCAAATTTGTGATAAATTGCATACATCAGGTTGTTAGATGCTGATGATATTATTAGTTGTTCAAATTACCAGTACCAGGTTTATTTGAAATTTAAGCTTGAATGAAGTTTAGGGAACTTCCAGGGGAGTAGACTGCTTTTGGGATGGTGGTGTATCTTCTCACCATAGGAGTGCAAGGACCACAAAGTCTGGTCTGGTCAAGAAGTGGACTCTTGGTGTGCCGAATCACATTAGGTCTGCGGTTAAAAAACCAATCTATTTAGAGGCACCCTCAGTATTTACAGGAAGTATCTTTTTGTATCTGTCCCCCAAAACCAAAACTAAACCAAAAACAGCCCCCCAAAATCCCAGTATTTTTTCATAAGTGAATTTGGCTTGCCATACAAGCACTATTGTTTTGAAGGCTACCGGAATTTTCATTCAGTAAGTGGGGATGACTGGTGGGAGAGAGGGGCATAGGATAAGGAACAAATTTGGATTGAGAGTGGATGTGTAGAAGAAAGAGTGAGTCATTACCTCATGTCAAATTGTCATCCCTTGTTTCCATTTGTTTTGCACCAGAAGTTTGTTGCTGTTACTGATTTTGTTGTTTCTTTTGTGTAAGTGTCAATGTGTGTGTGTTCACCGAATAGCAACATGACCTATACCCTTTAGGTTATCTTCAGGAGCTCTTGAAGCAAAAGAAAAATAGTTAATAGGGATGATTAAATAGTGATCAAAGGAACAGTGAGTTCAGCCAAAGAAAGTGAGCTCCTTAGAGTCCCCCTGCACGTCTCTGGAGTCACCCACGAGTGTTGCCTCAGTGTTTGGCTCTGAGCAAGGACACGTATCCTTCTTCAGTACTTGCAGCATAACCCCTCCCTTCTCAGCACAGCCGTTGTTACCTCTCCTCGCAGAAATTTGAAAATCAGCATGTTGAGAGGAGCATTAAATCACATCTGATTTTAACAAGCCTTTTCATTTCATGGGGATACCTATGTGCTTTGCAGCATTTCCTCATCAAAGAAGAAAAGGAGGCATTTGTTTTCCCAGCACAGCCATGCCCAGCTCCATGGTACAGCATCCTGGGGCCAAGTGTGAAGAGAGGTGGTGTGTCTGCCTAAACTAGCTGGGTTAGGCACTCAGGCAATGCTTTTAAGTGGGCAACATGGAATGCACATAGCTAGGATTTGGCAGTGGTGCTGCCCCTGTCTGATTTGTTAGGTGCTCATCTAATGTTTTAGGTCATAGGGAAGACAGAGCTGCTGGATAGGGTAGCAGTATCAGGAATAGTTTCAGGTTTGAGCTTTTAGAAGCCTGGTAAGTGAATTAGAGTTTTTTTCCCTACTGAGCAGTGGATTTATGCTGATACCCCATATATTCGCATCTCCATGAGCTGCTTGCATAAATGTTGCTCTGTGGTGTGTAGGGAGGTGAGAACCACTGGAGAACTCTGATGTTGCTCCGGGTCCTGAAACACCAACAGCAAGTTGTGTTAGGCCTAAGAAGAGCTGAGGTTTTGTGACAAAAATTTATTGTACAGAACTAACTGGAACTATAATAAAATAGCAATTTTACAATTACAAGATGTCTTTTGTCTGGAGAGCCCAACACGTTTGTGGAATAGTGGAGCACTAATCTTAACAGAATTTAAATATTACCCCTGTTTTAGTGCCTTTCCTATTACTGCTAATGTGTGGGCTAAGGCATAGAAACGAATTACCTTTATATTAAAATTTTGAGCCATTTCTAACCCAAACTGTTTAATGGAGACCCAGACACCACAGGCTATACAGATAGAGTCATAGAATGATTTGGGTTGGAAGGGACCTTGAACATCATCTTGTTCCAACCCTTCTGCGTTGGGCAGGGACACCTTGCTTGCCCAGAGTTAGACCTGGTTAGACCAGGTTGCCCAGAGCCCCTTCCAACCTGGCCTTGAACACTTCCAGGGATGGGACATCCACAACTTCTCTGGGCAACCTGTTCCCAGGTTTCACCACCCTCACAGTAAAGAATTTCTTCCATACATCTAAGCTAAGTTTCCCATCTCTCAGTTTGAAGCCATTCCCTCTTGTCCTGTCTCTACAGTTGAAGAGTCCCTCTCCAGCTTCCTTGTAGCCCCCTTCAGATACTGGAAGGTTGCTATAAGGTTTCCACATAATCTTCTCTTCTTCAGGCTGAACAGCCCCAACATTCTCAGCCTGTCTTCGTAGGGGAGGTGCTCCAGTGTCTCAAAGTAAATAAAGACCACAGCCTTGCCCAGGGCTCTTCACCCTCCATATAGGACTAATGTTTTTTCCTTGAAGGAAATTAATTTCTTAAAAGACACCAGACAAAGGATGAGGAATAAAAACCAGTAAGGAAGATATAGAGCTGCTTTTTCTATGGGAGAAAATCAGTCTAGTAGAAAAAAAAAAACTGTTCTGAAGAATATCAAACACAGGCCCCAGCTGAAGAAAATGCCACTGGAAAAAAGTTCTAGCAGTGCAATTGCTTCAGAAATACATATTTTAGGTGATTTTTCCCTGTTAGTAGCTGGCTGATATTTTCCAAATGTTATATTCTTGACTTTAAATCTTTCCTTAAAGTCCCCACCTTGCAGGGGTAGGGCTCCACCATACCAAAATTATACTGGTGGTACCAGGCTGAAATTTAGATGTCTTTACTGAAGCATCCCTTTGAGAACAGCTGAATCTCTGTTCAGGAAGCTCATTTTCAAGTGGCACAGACGATTTCCAGGTCAGACTTTTTGCCAAGAGCTTTCCCATATCCTGAGCCCTGAATGTCTTTCCCTTCAGCACTCCAGTTTACAGCTGCTTTGTGGGGAAGGCAAATGAAGGAAGGTGAGCACAATTTGAGCCTGTATAAAACTAGTTGCTAGGCTTTCTCTAGAGCAGTTCCCACTGCCTTCAGTAGCAGTTGAGCTTAAGAATGATAGCAATAATTCAAATAAATTTCTTCAAAAGTTTCTGTCTTTAGTTAAGAACCATACCCCTGTGCTACACTGAGTCTTGCCATTCCGTTGGCTTCATTGCAGCAGCTCAGTATGAGCTAGGATGACAGAATTGAGCACCAAATCATGCTTCTGGTGAGGAAAATGTGCTTTAAGCTGTAAAATATTAACAGTAAACACAAATCAATGTGTTTTTATGGCTAGATAATGATTTCAATAATGGGATATTTGATTTGATAAGCAATGCAAGCTGCCACAGCTGATGAGTTAAATATTAGGAAAAAAAATGCTCATGGAAAAAGAACAGTGACAGACCTGTTAAAAAACAAATTTTTGAAAAAAAATTGAAAGGCAAAGGGTGCAATTTAATGTTTAGAATATAACTGGAGGTCACTTAGTACCAGCAAGGTGCTGAAAATGCTCAAATAAAAATGTAAGTGATTTTTAAAGTGTAATTACAGTGATTTTGTCACAGCATCTCATTTTCAAAGCCAATTCATTCTTAATATAGGCTTGCCTCTTCATTGCTAGTACTAGTCCAAACTTCCAGATATAACTAATTTTCCCTCTATTTTGAGAGGAAAGCAATAAAGAAAAATCATATACACACAGTTTAGGTATGTTTATGTGCTTATTTCTTCCATCCACGTAGTTAATTATGGACTTGCAGTACTACAGCAGAGGTCTGAATTTCTCCACGACCTAAGAACAGGATCTTCTAGGTGTTGAGAGCTGACTAAATCCTCCTTTTAAGTCAATAAGCAGGGATGGGTTTGCATGTGTGGTCTGGGCTGACTGTACACTGTAACCCAGCCATAACCCACCACCGAGGTGGTCCGCAGTGAGTTCATACAAATGTGAGAGCGTGGGAGCTTCTGAAAGGATCGTGAGCTGGCAACTGCACGTGGTGGGAGCTGTGCCCATATTGGAGATTGAGGCAGAGATCTATTTTTTCCAACTGGTGCAGCTTTTTGATGAGCTGTCACTGCACATTAGAGGTGTCCATCTAGGAAGAGAGCCCCTGGAGCTGTTACTGAAAGGTGGGCTGTGCCACCTGGCTACTGGTTCCTGGGTTACTGGAGTTGTTCTTCAGAATGCTGGAAATAGGCAGTTTCTTTCACTACTTGACAGAAATAAGCACACTTCTTTCCCCACTCTAATGTTTGAGTATTGAATATAAAACATCCGGACTTCTGAATTTCCTTTTTATCTTTTTTTTTTTTAACTAAGTCAACTAAGCTCAGAGGCTTCTGAAACCTTCTAGTTTTCTTTGCAGAATCAACTTAGGTACTGCAAAAGTACAGTCAAAAAGGGTCTGGAGCTGTTAAGTTTTTTTCCAGCTTTTACAGTGTTTACAGCTATTTGGGTCTTTGGGATGAACCCAGTAAAAGTGTTGACCCAGCACTGAAGACCAAGCATGTATTCAAGCAAAACATGCCACGAATAGCTGGCCTTGTGTTTGGATCTACTCTAAAAGGAGTCAGTATTTTTTTCTCTTATATTTAGCCCAATATTTTCCAGTCTTCCATAAAAGGCTTATTTTGATTTTTGGCACAAAGTTTGGGGACAGTTTTTGGAAGACAGTGTTGTTTGCCTTAATTTGAAAGCGTCAATGTCTCATAAAATTTCAATATGTAGGATAAGCTACCTATCTCTTTGCTAATGCAGAATAGTGCTTTGTTTGATTCTGGTTTTGGGTTGGGAGTTTTTGTTGTGTTGATTTTTTTTTTTTTAAGCTGCGTTGTTTTTTTTTAACATGGCATTTGCTGGCTGCCTGCACTTCTCCTTTAAATAGTAGCTGGGAGATACAAACGTGCATTACCTTCGCCATTTCTGAACAGTATATTTATCATTTTTATTATTTATGTTTCTGGCTTGCAGTGTGGATGCAAATGTATTAAATGCTGTTAAGACCTGTGTGCTTTAGCATCTGTGGAATATCATCACACCTCCAAGGCTAAGCCTGCAGCTAAAGTGTTTAAGAATTTATATGGCCATTCTTTTTCTCTCTCTGTGGCATTAGAGGGAGGAAAAAAAAAAGCAATAATGAAATGCATAACCTACATCCACAGAAAATATAACTGGTCTATTTATGATTATGATTCACAGTTCAGTCACTAGAAATATACTACAGTTCTTCAGGTTTATGCCTTCAGCGGTTATTTGTTAATGGCAACTCCTGCACACATTTTCTTGCAAGTCTTTTGGATTTCAAGGGAAAATGTGTCCTTCAAACAAGTTATTTCTTTGAGGGATCTTTCTGTAAGTGGGTTCCACTGTGTATTGACTACTCATAATATTTTCTGTTATCATCTTGTCAGGGTTCAATTCATTACTCCATTCATTATTCAATTTGTTGGGCCATGAGCATCTGAATAATTGAAAACTGCAGAAGTATTATAAATTATAGTGTCACCATGAAATCCCAGTTTTAGGGTTTATGGCTTGACTTTAAGAAATCACTCTCGGTTGAAAGTTGGCATATGAGGTCTCATCTTTAACGCAGAATCTTATCAGTGTGATGGTTTTTAATATCTCTATCGCTGCACACTTAAGAACTTAGGTTGCCTGTGTGCATTAAGTTATGGACTTTTTTAACAATTTATCTGTTTTTTAATTACTATTGCCATCTCAGTGATGTGGGCTAGGGACAGATAAAGAAATTAATTTATTTTGAGGCTAATAAGCAATTTCCAGCTGTTAATTAAAAATCTTTTTTTTCTCCTTTCGCAAAATAGAGTTAATATAGTTCCATGTCTTAAAGACGAAATATTTTTGTGGTGTTTCGCAGCTTAAAGATATTCCTATACAGAAAGATAAACTGACATTTAGCTGTTATTTTAACTAAGTACAGTACATTTTAAATGTGGGGGTTTTTTTCATTTTATTCTTAGCTCCTGTGTTTTGATTTGGAGTACTATTATATTTCTACTCTCTGGATAAATTGTATCAAATGGCATCATATTTATTTTAAGGCAACAACTATTTAATTCTAAAAATATGAATACCTCATAGACTACATTCTTCTTTTGATTATGTTGCTGAAAGATCAGCAGAATTGTGCCAGGGTAGCCTACACTTCTTGTTTTGAATTTTTAAACATTGCTTGTCTTTAGGTTGTAGACCAAATTTGGGAAGATATGCCAAAATAAGTGGATCTGTCATTAAGGCTACAAAATTATTTTTTGTTTATTCCGGTGCTGACTGTGTGTAGCCTCATATGCATCCTCATCAGTAAATGTCAGGATCATCTGATTTTGCTATTATAATAGAGGAAAGCTTTTAGTCATGCTGTTGGCAGGCTACAAAATAGAAAGAGAGATGTAGTGATGAAGTTTCCTGTATCAGCACTTACATTACCATGTCAGCCATATTCTTGTGTTTGGCACAACTTTTTGCAGAAGAAAAGAGAAGGATGATTTCCTGTGACAGTGGTCCAGGACTCACTGTCATCTCTCAGAGCTCGATCCAGCAACCCAAACCTGGATTTGTGACATCCTTTGAGGTATCTTGGCTGTCCTGTGCTCTTACATCTGTTAGTCCAACAGAGTGCAAGGCTCCTTAAATTCTGAGGGATATCAGCCCTCTCTGTGCAGGTGCCTCAGTTCCCTTACAATCCATCTCCTGACCCAAGATTTGAAGGGATTCAGCCTTGCCAGCTGCATGCCCTGTGAACCATCCCTTATACCCTGCTCTTCTTTTGACCGGTTCAGGTTTTCATTGTGCTCTGGGTCTTCTGTGCTTTGCCATGCTTGAGGGCTGCTACAAAGTGACAGCTCCCTAGAGCTGGCTGCAATTTCCTACCAACAAAATAACTCACCCAGAGGAAGCAAAAATGGAATTTCATAACAAGTTTTAGAATCCAACCATCTCCGCAAAGCTGAAATGAAAAACCCCACTTTCGAGTCTTCTCAGTGACGCCACACAGAAAGAGGCCCCAGGTGGCTGTGGCTGCCGGGGATGTTCAGCTCATTTGTCCGAGAGCTCTGTGAGCAATGTTCACAGGGATGGCTCCGTGGGAAGCCCAGCCCTGCCAGCACAGCTGGCCACTGTGTGTTGCCTTCACAGCTGTGATGGTGCTGCAGCTGCAGGGAGGCTGAAAGCCAAGAAATGCGGGGTCTCTCCTGGAAGCAGGGAAATCATCTGGGATCTCAATGAGGTCTGGGAGAATCTGATTTGTGATCCAAATCCAAGCATGCATTTACCACTTTCATAATTTGCATTGCTTGCATAAATTATCATATGGGTCTAAGGCTTTGTACTAGGCAGGAATGAGGAATTTTATTGCCTAAGAGAAGGTCTAGAAAATATGTTTATTATATCCTTATTTCCTACGGGCATCTAGAGCTGCTTCTCCATCCTACAGGAAATAAACACAGGCGGAATTCATCCCTTTGTGAGTTAAAAACTGGAGCTATTACCACTGCTACTCGAAACTTGGATAAATTTTTTGCCAGGTTGAGGCAAAAACATCTGGGTTGTGGAAGAGCTGGGAGCAGCAGCTCAGTGTTAGTGTTAAAGTGCCAAGTAGTCTTAATGTGTCTGTTGTGCACGTGCCCACAGGACTGCCAGCAGCTTGACCTTAGTACAGCTGAGGCCAGCTGGAGTTTCGCTCACACCTTTGTCAGATCCAGGGATTCACTCCTGTGTTCTCTTCCATGGGTTGTTGGAAGAGTAAGGATCAAAAAATGTCTTCAAGGCTAGTCAAGATGCTAAAGGCTACCACAAAGAGAGGTGGTGCCTGTGATTTCTTACGGACAGGTGCAAAAAGGCCGAGTAAGGATTTAATGATGAGACCACATGGAAAACTCACCACATTCTATGCTGTCCTCATTCATAACTAAATCCCTAAATGCGTATGTAGTTATTCAGCTGATTTCTGCACATTATTTTCAGTGAAAGTGAAACAGGAGGACGTCTTAAACCCTGTAGAACCACATATCTGTGTGGTAGAAAAAGGGCAGATTTGTTTCTACCCACATCTGAAACCCTCATGGTCAGCTTGATGGCATTTTGTTTGGATATGCAGTTGACAGACCCAAAAAATCCCAGGGAACATTATCAACACTGTTGATTTTGGACAAATATTAAAAAAAAAAAAAAAAAGAAGCAGATGGGGGATACAAAGGGACACAAAGACACATGGCATCTGTCTGGTCCCCGAATTCATCTGTTCCATTATTCCTGTGTAACTTGGGGATGGTGACACAGCACTGTTAAGGAGTTCCAGCATAGCCAAACCCCGGAGGCTGGTTCCTGATGATACTCTTCATGTCAAACAACCAGAAAGAGGGAGAAAAACGTGATGTTGGGAGGGGTGGGAAGGAGCACTTGGGCATATACTATTGCATTAGGAGAGGGATCAGGACCTAGTTTGCCGCTTGGGTCCGTGGTGTGGGATCCATGGGGTAAGTGGAGGAGACTACCTCTTCTGGCAGGGATGTCAGAGTTGCTCAAAACCCCTGGAAGGCAGGGGCTGTTGAGAGGGAATCTGGCTCCATGGGCCCAAAGTGAAGTGCTTAGAGAACAAACTCCTGGTGCATAATGGAAGAGGGGTGGAGAAATCAAGGCTTTGGATCTGTGGGGGTGCAGGTAGGGGCTGCACTGGTGAGCAAGTGTCAGTGCACCACGGAGGTGGGGGCTGCAGGCAGCATCAAAACTGGAAGGGAATGGGAGGAGGGAGGGTGATGAGCAGAGGAGAGGGTAAAAAGGTTAGCAGTGAAGTATGCAACATCCTACTTGCTTTATTTTCTGTCCTGTTATTGACAATCTTATTTTCAGTCATTATTTAATGGGCAGTTAGTCTGAGTAAGAAGACCGATTAGGTGTGGTAAGCACAGTGATTAAAGCAGTGGGGTAAAAAACTGCTTTAGGAAATCTGCCCACTAACACTTTTTTTTTAATACCAAAGGAGGTAATGACATTTTCCAGTAAAGTAAGGGTTTTAGTCTGAAAGCTATTTTTTGTCTTTGCTTTCCATACTTTTAAAAGCACAGGCTTTTCAAAATAAAGGAAACAGTTCTCTTACCAACCTACCACATCACACTCCACACTGACAAAGTCTAGCCTGGATTTGCAAATAACTGAGTGGTTTTAAGAGCTAAAAAGCTTTTTCGTTATCTTTTAAAGTGAACAAAACTGGGTTTGCAGTGAAAACACATTCTCATCTTCAGCAGTGGGGGAGCTGCCTTTTTGCCTTGGTACGACTTAGAGCGTAGGATCATGTTTAATAAAGAGATATTTAGTTTGCTATTGGAAAAGGATTGCTGCAGAAGATATAAAAGCTACTTGGATATTTTTATAGAACTTTTGCATAAATCTTATATCCATAACCTGATCTAGTGACATAAATATTAGCAGCTTGTTTCTATTTCACCTGCTGTAGAACCACTGCTGTCCTACAGCAATAACCAGCAAGGGAATAGAGCTATTTGCTGCTGTCATAAATAAGACAGGGTGTCACAGCTGTTTTCATTTGACTGAGCAGTAATGGAGTTAATTATACTTCCAGTCTCTTTGTTTTTGATCTGTGTTTCCAAAGTCATCTGAGCTTCTTGAATTCTTGCATTTTTTTTAACCCTTTTTTCTACTCCCTTGGATTAGAAATTTTCTGTAATTTGCAGGTGGTTTCATTGTTATATTTTTTCTGGTATTTATACATGGTCTTCTTATTAGCTAGATTTTATTGTTCTATGAAGATCTCTGCTGAAAATCAATGTATTTAGATGTATTGAACATTATAACAGATAGAGAGTATGATCTTTTTGCAGACCAGACACATAGACTTACTTTTTCTAGAAACCAAACCTGTTTTCATCTCTAGAAATGCAGATAACTTGCTTTAAGAAAAAGAGCAACGTAATAAAGCTATACGTTGATCCAATCAATCATATTGCTGAAAGAATTCATGGAATTAGAGTGTCAAAAGGACAGCTAGACTTGCAGAAATAGGGAAAAGATGATTCATATTTGGGAACACTAGTCCATATAGCTGCTTCGCAGCAGCACATCAGGCAGAACTTAATGCAAGAAGTCCTCTTTGTCCCTGACAGAGTTTTTCAGTTGCTTGCAATTTTATTTGTTCTTTCCCACTTTTTAAAATTTTGTTTGTTTTTTTTTTAATGTGACAATAGTAGATAAGAATAAAGGGAAAATTTTGTTTATAGGCATTAATGGCAATATATTGAATGTGGACAAGTTTTGCTCAAAGAATTTAATAAGTCTGTAGTCACGCAAAGAAATGTTGTTGTTGAAGTGTCTGTGATGGAGGCTCTGATTTTGAGCCAGCTTTATAAAATTATTGGTTTTACCAAGCATGTATGAAAATCACACTGGACACCTATCTGCATGTCTCCATACTTAAAAATAGGCTTTGAGATGTGCCTCCAGTGGTTTGCAAGCAAACAAGTGACAAAGTGAAATGTGAGAGCAGCAAGCACTACAAATGTATTTCTCTAGTATTAATAATCTGTAGTTGTTAAGTCTCTGAAATACCCTTGGGATGGAAAGCAAGGAGGAAGCTTCAAGAGTCAGACATAAATAAGGTTGCTAAAACACACTTAGAATTTCGATGTTACTTGTAACTTAGCATGACAAAAAACATTATCAGTGATATGTGCCAGCATAAAAGTGTGTGTTAAGTAACCTTGCTCTTAGTGTAGTCGCCTAGTTCTCAAATCCAGTTGCCACACTGTTACTGCAGCATTGCAAAACTAAGGATTACGTATTTTATTTTATCCCATTATTTATTCTTTTTGACAAATAAATAATTAACTGAGCAGACAGGATGAGGAGAGACAGATGAGATGAGATGAGATGAACTTCCCAGAAGTCCTGGCAAAACGTCCCATCACTGGGACACAGTGGTCATGACACAGACCTGACAATGTGCAGGAGTGATACTTCTCGTGTGTGACAACGAGAAGTCAAAGTTTCCATTTTCTGCTGCCAAAATCTTCAACCATTCCCCATTCCTCATCCCCAAATATGGCTACATATGATCCTGTAAACTTTCCCTGTTGATATAAATCCTGGGATGGTGGAAAGACAGTTATGCTTAGCTGAAAGATAGGGAGAAAGTTGGGGATTGGTTTTGTTTCGGGTTTGGGTTTTTTTTCAAGGCAGGTAAAATTTAAAATCCAGATTTCATTGTGAGGTGTGTAAAATCTCTACTTTCAGTAGTAGATTTAGCCAGATACAGCCTTTTACTATAGAAGGTCAAATCTTTCACTCTGAAGTCTTTCAGACTCTGAACCCAGTTTGCATATTGAGCTCTCAGAACTATTTTCAACTACCAAGGGCATCTGAGCATGAAGAACACATTTCTTGATGTCTTTAGTTACAAATTGGCACACAGATGGGCTGCAGTAGTATGATGGGGGGGGCCTCACATCTTAAATCCGCTCTGTTTATTACCCAGGAAGTTTTGATCAAGTTTATGGTGTTAAAGACTCCAACATATCAACTCCATTGAAGAACAGGACAAGCTATTGTAAATATGAACCATCAAAGCATTAGCCATTTCAATGAAATGAAGCAAATCAATTGTTTTCTATAAAGGTGCCTTTCAGATCTCCTTTTTCAGGTTCTGAGATCCCTTATCAAGTTCAGCATTATTAAATGTTGGACTATGGACTGCAAGAGTAATTTTTTAGGACTTCTAAAGGGTCACTTTGCTGCTAACGTGCTTGTCTTTGCATTTATTTTACTTGACCTAAACAGAGTGACTCATACACACACAAATATACATAAACCAGAATTAATTCTGTTGCATATAATACTTGTTTGAGCCTTAACCCAGCAAAGAATTCGAGGACTTTATCAGAGATGTGTTCAAATGCTGTGGTAAGGTGAGATTAATATTTCCAGTGAAATGTATCCATTGTGATGATCTGGTTAGGATCCTTACTGTTTCTCTGCAAGAAAGAAACTACTGCTTGCACTGGGGAAATAGAAGATGTTTTATCTGGTGCATCATGTACTCACCTTTGTAGACAGCTACATCTCTAGATCAGTGGGATGGTTTCCTTTTCTGGGGCATCCATCAGCTTCTTGAGAGATGCTGCAGAAATGTTGAGTCTGTGTTGTCTATATTGGGGCAATACCAATGGTGTGTACAAGTACTCAAAGGCTGGAGAATGCTCCCTTGTTTTCTCTCCTTCCTCTACTGGAGATGGTAATGGAATTAAAAATGGAACTTTATATACGTTGAATATTTAGCCTTTATCCTTTATATAAGTCTACGTAATTTCTAAAAAGGAATTTTCCAGTGAAATGGAATTCTTAACTTCAAGCATGAGATGCCCGTCTCAAAGCACACCTTTAGTATACCTAGAAGATTAAATGCCTTCCTAGGCTGGGGTCAGTGCTTGTAATTGAAGGTGCCTGACATTACTTTAACATATGCTTTCTTTAACATGCCAAAGCCCTGAGCTGACATGTTTCAAAGAAACAAGAGGCTAGAATGAATTATCTTCTTTCAGTAAAAAGTAGAATTTCCTCTCTAAAATTGCATTGGCTTGAGCTCCATTATTCCCAATATACTTTCCAGCACCAGTGACAGGTTTAAGATCTGGTATTTGTGATACTTCAGAACAAAAAACATGTGATTTATACCTCTGGAAAGACTGTATTTCTAGCTTTCTAATGGGACAAACAGAAGTTGCACCTCGCCTAGGAATGTCCAGAGCCATTGCAGGTTAAGGCTCTGATGTATGTTTAAACACGAAAGTTATTTCGTGTCACTTTAAAACATGATTTTAAATAAGAGTTATATCTTTACCAATTTAAAACTGAACCTGGTACCAATTCAGTAAAATGAATTTTTTTGGACAGAATATCTATTATATCACACAAGCCTACTTTCCAAAGCATGCAGTAAAACAGAGCTCACTGTAAATTGCTTGATTGCTTAACTTTCTTCCCAGACTCAGCTCAGTGGACTAACAATGCTATAAAACTGGGGAGAGACAAGACATTTCTTGTACCTCAGTGACTGAATAATTCCAATTTTCCCACTTTCCTGTGAAACTTATCTGCTGTCCAAACTGGCCATCCTATCAACCTGGGGGAAATGGTCAGGAAGGAGAGTAAGCAGGGTCTGTTTTCTCTGGGTTTTTTTTTTGTTTTTTAGAAAAACAGTCTTTAAAAGAGGAAATTCTCTTTGACAGAGTTTTAAACTTTATACTTGAATAGTGAACATCTCTCTAAAAGAGGTAATGGTAATGCTATTCTGACAGTAACGTAAATCTACCTTTTCCTACAAATTAAAGCTTCAAAAATTATAAATGTATTCTTGCTGCATACTGATATCCTCTTATTCTTCCTCCACATTTTGCCTTTCTCTTTACAACTCCCTAAATTATAAGGGAATTAAAAGTCCATTAGATAGTATACATTAACATATGCTATTATGGTTTTAGCTAGTGAGTGTGGGCAGAAGCTGCTGTGTGATATGATTTTCCATTACTGTCCTTTGAAGGCAAAACATAAAGTTGTTTAATACGTTTGCTATTTAAAAAAAAAAAAAAAAAGAAGTACTAAAATTCTAGACTATGACATGTGGCCTAAAATAAGTAAAGAAAATATTTATTTCTAAAATATGCTCCACATGAATTCCCGTGTTGAAAAAGGCTGGTTTATCTCATGAAATGTCATGACTAAAGTATCAGGGTTTTCCAAATCATGTTGAAGAATCCTCTTATACGTGTCTATAGAATACCTTCTACCAAGGAAGTCTGACTCAATTTTTTTCAGTAGACATAGTTGCCAAACCCCAAAATAACGATTTTTAGAACAGAAATAACAGTTTTTCAGTTGTGTTTCTTTTGATTTCTATCTGCCTTGAGTTGGCTAAATAGCCTCTAGGAACAAGTGGCTATAGCCTGTGTGCTTTTATGTCCTTGACCAAATTGGTTGCCCTTGCTACATCCTTATTTCACCACACATGCAAAGGCATAATGCCTCTGTACCTCGTGCAATGGAAATTGGACATTATATTTAAAAATTGTAAAGTGCACAGAGGGGCTTTGTCAAATTTTTAATGTGTTTAATTGTAAACTACTACAGCTGTGCAAAATATTGCATGTCCTAATGCTATGTTTTCTACCAGTTTGAAAGATCTTCTCATCTTACTACCACAGATTTAGTGGGAAATACCAGGAATAAATCTTAACAGTCAAAGAAATTTACTTACAGTTGCCTTTTCTACTCCTATTGATAGCAGATTTATATCTGTGACCAGGGAAGTAGTCATCTGAATGCAGTCATGGATGATTTTAAATTAAACATAAAGTTTAAGAAAATTCTGGCTAAATGTCATCAAGATCCATCATACCAAGCTGTCTGAGAGGGTAAAGGGCACTCTGGGAGCTAGATGAAGGGCAAAAGCAGATCCAGAGCCAACAGAGTTCTGCAGTATGGCACAGGTGCTTGGGGACAGCCAAAGGAGCCATCTGGGAGAAGTGGGGTTTGTCACTCTGAAGCACAGGGGTGGGTGCTCTCCTTGCATGCCCATCTCCTTCCCTGCCTTCCCTCTGCCTGCACTTCAGGCTGCTGCTGGTTTTGCCTTGCTCCCTAATCTCTACCTACCAGCAGCTCTGTGTGCATCTACTCCTTTCCTCCATCCCATCCGACCATTTCCAAGCATCCAGCATTGTGATGTCCTGAGCAGAGGGTAAATTTTTTTCTCACCAGAATCCAGCTCTAATTTACAGCATTTGTTTCTGTATATCCATAAAAGGAAAAAATATTTTTGAAATCAATGTTTAAGTGTGAATCAAAATTTAATATGTGGAGGACAGGGCATATGTATAGCCATGTTGTTTGTATTTTGGGATTAAAATAGCCTTTTCATGAAAAATGCAGTAGTGACTGGAATTCTATTGTTTCCCCTACAACACATACATTAAATAGTCCTAAGTGGATAATGGGAAAGAACAATAATAAGGATAACGATAGGTTACTGAAACAATTAGGTAAGGAATAACACATGACAGGTAATCCAGTCATAAATTTATAGGCATGCTGCTCTCTCCTCAGGAGCCCTGTGAGACACAGGGCCAAAGGCCAAATACATTCCCAAGGAATGTGTACTGAATCACACGCCTGCAGACTGCATGTTATTATTAGAATTGTAAAATGTTATTGCTGATTTTTATATATCACACTGTGTGGTTAATTTAAAAATGCGGCTAGACAATTTATTGTGTGTTTGGGATGGCTATTTCCAATACAATTTTCTTTGATTATTTTAAAATGTGTTGTTAGATTTAATTCTTTTTAAATGCATTTTCAAACCTCAGGAGGACTCTCAATGAGGCTTAAAAAGCTCTTGGTACCTCAGCTTTGTTCTGGCATTTTGGCTTCACACTCATCCACTGAACAGTAAATTCTTGTTTTCAAGCTTATTTTCCCCAACCCAGCAGCCCTTTTGTTAAATGCAACCAGTGCAGTGCCAGTTAAGGAAATGGAGTAAAAACAATTTAAAAGTAACAGTGGGGGCAATGAGCTGGCACACGGAGCTGTGCTGTGCCTGCACTTTACAGACATATTGCTCACCCCTTAACCTGTCTCACCTGCACGAGCTGAAAGGAGCCCTGGATTTTAAACTTCATACTGGGATGCTTAGATTTCCTGTTGAGCGTTGTTGGCAAATGAGAAGTAGGCAAATACACTTCATGCTACCCAGAGCCAGTAATGAAAGCTTTCAATGTCCAGAAAATGGGGTTTCACAGTATTTTCAGGGAGAGTAATAGCTTTTTCTCCCACTTTTGAATTGCTGCAGGATGTCTGCATCTGAAAGTTCTTCTATAAGCAGAAAAGCTGTTTGAGATTAGTTAAAGAGGCAGCTCTGATGAACCACTTTAAATATCCCTCCCTAAAAAGACCAGTCCTCCTTCTACTGTTCTAGGGAGTAATTATGAGATGTAATAAAATAGCTGTAATATACTGGGTTTGTATGAAATGAAATGAAAT